>VZRW01013962.1:879341-1015706 GCA_013398125.1 Aegotheles bennettii
GGGGCAGGGCAGAGGGTGGCCCCTGGGACCCACCTAAGGGGGCTTGCTCGGGCTCCCCACTGCGGGCCCCCCCGGGGGGGCATTCAGCATCTTTCTGGTGGTGGCACCGCATCTGCTCCGCCTGAAGATAAAGTTACAAAAGGAGAAAAAAATAATAAAAGCCATACAAAAAATGTAACTGGGGGCTGTGGTGATTGTTTGGGTTTTTCAAGCACGCCCAGTGCCAGCCACGTGTGTCACCTTCATCTCCCTCCCCACCCTGACCCACTCCCTCCTGCTTTTCACAGAAAGTGAAATAGAACAGTTTGGGTTGGAAGGGACCTTCAAGATCATTCAGCTCCAACCCCCCTGCCATGGGCAGGGACACCTCCTACCAGACCAGGGTGCTCCAATCCCCACCCAACCTGGCCTTGACCACTGCCAGGGAGGGGCAGCCACAGCTTCTCTGGCCCAGGGTCTCACCACTCTCACAGCAAAGAATTTCTTCCTCACTTCCAGCCATCTCCCAGTTGAACCCATTCAGTTTTAACCCATTCCTCCTCATCTCATCACTCCCTGCCCTTGTCACCAGTCCCTCTCCAGCTTTCCTGGAGCCCCCTCAGGCACTGGAAGGTGCTCTAAGGTCTCCTCGCAGCCTTCTCTTCTCCAGGCTGAACAATCCCCACTCTCTCAGCCTGTACCCAGAGCAGAGCTGCTTCAGCCCCCTGAGCATCCTCCTGTCCTCCTCTGGACTTGCACTTCGCTTCCCCAGGTAGCAGTGTGCTCCCAGCACAGCACACCCCCTCCAAGGGGTCCTGCTTATTTGTGTAGGCCCTATAAAAACAGCCCCATCATCTCCCAAGTTGGGAATGGACTCTTCTAAAGATCAACAAAAATAAACACAGTGTTTATGATCAGGACCTCCATCAATTTCATGAGTGACCTTGGGGATGGAAATGTCAGGGAGCAGCCCTGTCGGGACCTGCCCACCAGGAGATGGAGCTGCAGATGGTTATGGTTTACTGGGACCCCACCATGTGCTGCTGCATGGCAGCTGTGGGGGGTCACCTCTCCATGGGCAATCAGTGCAAGGGGGTTTGTTGACCCAATTTTTCATGGGTGCAACCAGCCAGATCTTTATCCCCACCAAATCTCAGTGGTGGGACAGGCCTTGGCCTTTAGACAGGGACATGCCATTGGCATTGAGGAGTTGTCCCATCCATCCATGTGCTCACCTTGTGCAGGCAGGCATGTGCAGACCTCCTCCACCGGCATCCTGGCAGGTGGACGTGTCTCCACGTGGGTCAAGCTGTCAGCATGGACACAGCTCCTTGCCCTGGCTGACACAAGGAGCCGACTCCCAAAGCTGTGGGGACTGGGAAGCCTCCTTCAACAAGAGAAGAAAGGAGAGAGCATGAGGGGTCCTTTGGGAGAGGACAAGAAAGGAGAGCCAGGGGCTCCTGGTGAACCTCAAGCACCAGAACAGAGAAGGAAAAGGGCCCTCAGATGCCCCAGCAAGGGTAGGAAGGGGGATGGAGGGGAGAACAGGTGATTTGGCTGAGTACAACAGCAGAGGTCCTCTTTCCTTCCAGCCCTCAGCACCTTCAGCTCCTCATTGCTCACACCATGCTCAAAGCCCACCTGAGAGCAAAGGTGACGTCCCTGTGATCCGGACAGCAGGTTCCTTCAGACAAAAACAGGGTTTTCTCCTCATTTATTCCCACACCCTGCCCTCGCCAGCATCCCTTTCCTGGAGGAGCCGGGAACAGGCACGTTCCCCCGGGGCTGTGGCGCCGGTGCCTGCCATTCTCCCACCTCTTGTTTGTGCACAGACACACATGGGGCCCAGACTTAAAAGCTTTCCAGACTGAGGAGAAGAGAAATCAGCGAGCTCCGCCGGCAGGGAAGTGGCTGGGGTTTGGATCGCTTCCCCCAGATTGAAAGAAACACATCTTTTTTTTTCTTTCCCTTTTTTTCTTTCCTCCAAGAGACTAAATTTAGTGAATCCCTTTCACATTAAAAACTCGTCAGGTATTCACATCCAAAGAGGCTGCTGCCTGGGTCTCTCAGGGGAGCTACCGAGACAGTGAAACCTCTTAAATGTGTAAAGAAGGGAGAGAGATTCGGGCAGACTCCTATCACTGCTTCTGAATCCATTCTCTCCCAGGACCAGCACATGGGCACCTTGGTCCCATGGCTGCCATCTCCTGCTGTGGATGCAAGAGGAGAGGGATAAATTCTTCCTCCCAGGGAAAGACCAAGCAATGCAGCAGCACCGGTCCCTGGGCCACCACTGCTGTTCCCATGTCTCCCTGCTCGGCACCGGTGGGAAGGGAACCGGAGTGATTTATTTTTGCTGAAAGATGGATTGTCACCATCCATCCAGTAACGAGGGAAAGTGAGGTGGGAGAGGTGGGGAAAGAGCAGGCATCCCGGCTGCAGGCGCATCACCAGCCCCTTCCCGAGCCACAGAGGAGGGTCCAGCCCCGAGGAAGGGGAATAAAGAAAGACAGCAAGAAAACCCGAGCATCCCTGGAGCCAGGAGCCCAGCGCAGGGCCAGGGGAGTGTCCCCGGTTTGGACAGGGTGGGAAGCAGCCCCCAGGCTGGCAGTGGCTCACAGAGCTCATGGTTGGTCATCCAGCACCATGCCCAGCGGGCACTGGGACACGCTTGTCACTCACATGGCTTCCCCCCAGGTCTGGGCACCTCACCCCTGCAGAGAGACCCTCGTTATCTCAGGAAGCTTTGCCTTTTATCCTGCCTCCCATGGGAGTTTTAATTGCTCTGTTCATTCCCCCACCGCCCTGTGCATCCTGACTCCCCTTCCCCGGCAAACCCCGCGGGCTGACAGCCTGGCCGTGCCCCGAGGACAGCGCGATTGAGTGGCACCTCAAAGGCTCCACGCTCAGCAGGGTGCTGGGAGGAAGGGCTGGAGGCAGAAGATGGCTCCGGTGGCAGCTGGACCCAAAGCCCAGCGGTGAAGGGTTCACCCAGCTCCTTCTCATCGTGCTTAAAGCTGACTCGACACTTCTTACCCACAACTTCAACCAAAATTACACTGAGACACAGTCTGTTCCCGGTGTGTCTGCTGTGCTTTCCTGACGTTACCGAAGAGACCGAGGGGCATTTCGTTCTCTAAAAGCAGCCTGACAACCACTTTGTGAAAAAAGAACTAATTCAGAGAGGATTAGGTCGCTGGAGAGGGCCTGAAGAGAAAGGAGGCTCCTCTGCTCCGCTCACTGGGGTAACCCAGTCCCAGCGGTGAGGGGCTAAAAATAATGATCTAAATTCACTGGTTTTCAACTGTTTGCAATTTTTGCCTGCTAAAAAATTCTGCTAAAAGGCAGATTCCTGCACGGTGCCCCAGGTCCTCAAGCACATGTCACACCTCCTTTGGCTATCACCCATGGACCATCACAAGACAGACCCTCCAGAACCTGCAGCTGCAGTGCAAACCCCTGCGCATGGGATGAGAGAAACCCAGTGGCCTCAGCCCAGAGGCGTTCGGGGCTGTGAAATCCGATTGCCCCAGAGAACAGCCTGCAACTCAAATGTGGGCTTTGGGGACCTTCACACCCAAATTCTGCAGCTCAGCTCTGCCCAGCACACCCTCCAAAAGGGCAGGGGCTCCAGGAGATCAGCTCTGCCCAGATGGCAGCACTGGGTTGGTTTTTTTTCCCTCCTCTCACCCTCGCAGACGTCTTTGCTAATGAAGGCCCAGGAACAGAAAGGCTGGGCAGACCAGCCGGGGAGGCAGCGCTGGGCCCAACCAGAGGGTTTGTCAAAGTTTTCCAGGAGTCGTCTGCAGCTCTTTAAGCTTCTTGACAGCCAGGATAACAAACTGTGTCTGCAGAGCTCTGGGGATCCAGGGTGAAATTAAAACGGGTAATGAATAGAGCCATTTTTCAGCAGACTGCAGCTGCAGAGGCAAGCGGGGCTGGCAGGCAAAAGGCACTGAGGAGGCACATGGGGAAGGGACCCAGGGTGGCACAGGGAGTGTCATCAGGATGGTGTGTGCTCCTCCTCTCCTGGCACTTTGCTGGATCCTCCTGATCTGCGGAGTCCGCAGAGCATTGCTGGTGAGCTTCCTCCACCCCATCGTGCTTGTGTTCCTCGAAATGGGGAACCAACATTAATTACAGCAAGGAGCTGCACCTGGACAGGGCTGGGAAGGAGAGGTCTGTGGGCAAAGCGAGTTACCTTGAAGGAGATCAGAAGAAGGTGGTGTCTGAGAGCATCCTTGTTTCCCCAGACTGCCACACTGGCAGTGACATGCCCTTTGGTTTGGGAAGAGGTTCGGTGGGATGGATGCCAGGAGCTGTGGTGGTGGGAGATGCTCTGGGGGACCCTGCCAGGTCTGTAACGGGAGGGACCAGGCATTGGTGCCAGCACATGGGACCCAGGGGAGGAACCCTGGCACGACAGGAGAGGACGGACGCCCAGTGAGACAGCTCAGTTTGCTCTTCTCAAAGCTGATGCCCAGCTCCCAAAAGACTTACCTGCCCCACTGACTATGTATCCACCAGTAAGCACCAGTCCTTCTCCAGTGGGCAGGGAGGTCCTGCAGAGATCCCCACGGCCGTACCTGCTCCGCCTGAGCTCCTTCCCTCAGCCCCGTGACTCACAACAGTGCTTAATTAGCAGGAAGCCTGATGCAGACACCTGTCAACTCCTCCGAGACAACCAGCATTTCACGTTAGCTGCCCCAGGGCTGTTCGGCAGGAACAGCTCGCTCTCCGTATTGATATTCCTTCATCTCAGCCTATTTTCCAAGCCGTCAAGCTGCCATCTCAACCCTCCCAGGGCCGGCAGTGCCGAGGAGCGTGGCCTCATGTCCGTCAGCTCCTGGACTCCCATCCCACCTTCGCAGCCACTCAGCAGTGCTGGAACAGCTCTGTGCTTCCCCCCAGCAGCCCGAGGGCTCCTCACCAAGGAAATCAAACAGCCCTTAGTGACCCAAACCCAGGCGTCCCTGCACAGTGTGCACTGAATGCAGACTGAGTCAGGGCAACTTTGAAGGTAGGAAAGAAAGTCACTTCCCAGCTGCCCCAGCTCTGCAGAGTCCCTGAGATGCAGACCTCTGCCATCCTTCTGGCACTGTGGATGTGGCATCACTGCCTCAGCTGTGGCATGGGGACATCCACCCCACTGGGAGACATGGTAATAGCCAGTAGAGGCTATGCAGCTGCTTTGATGTATTGCAGCTGGCAGAAGGGTGTGGTGACATCCCCAGGGTGTTCAGCATTTGTGCTGGGTCCTGGGGCTGGCTGAGGTTTGTGGCCAGTCTTGCAGGGACAGGAAAAGGCAGGACAGATTGACCTGATGGCTCTAATTGAGGAATAAAGAGATCCCTGTTATGTGCAAAAGGTACTCTGAAAACCTAGTGGTACTCTGAAACCTAATGGTTGAGGGCTGTTGAACAGCAACCTGAGGGCAGGGCTCACCGCCTTGGCTGGCCTGTCACCAGCTGGAACCAGGCAGCGCATCCCTCCTGGGGAAATGTCGTGTCCTTCAGAGCCCCCCTCCATCCCAGCCCACCATACTGCTGCTTATCCTCCCCTGCCCCATACCCTCCCTCGCCAGGGCCAGCTGAGGACCCTTTCAGAGAGCAGATTCACCCTCTCCCTCCCCATCAGGATGCCATGTACCATTGCCAGCTTCCCAAAGGCTTTCTGGTCCTCCGCCAGTGCCGACAGGAGAGATGCTGTGCTCAGTGTGCCTGAGGGAGAAGAGAAGGTTGCAGAGGTCTAAGAGCACCCCGACCTCCATTTCATGCTCAGGGAGAAGACAGAAAATGACACAATTAAGACCAAATGATACACCAACCAGACTAAATCCCAGACCTCCATCCTGCCCCATTGCCGCTTGTCAGGAGGTGTTCTGCATTAGGAAAAGGCACCCGTTGGGTTGTGGGGCAGCCTGTTCACATCTGCCCCAGCTACCCCTACTTCTAGGTAGGCTTCTACTTCATCCGCAGGCTGGCTGCTTCACCCTCAGCTCACGTCAGTGGAAAGATCAACACCAAATCCTTCAGCGGCTCAAAAATTCATCTCCATCACATGGAACAAGTGGGTGGCCACGAGACGCCAAGGAGTCCCTTCCCTTTCTCCAGTGCCCATGTAAAATTAAAATGGACAAGGAAGAAGCTGCTGTAAATAATGTATTTGTGGTGCACTACACGGCTTTGGGAGCACATATTCATTGTCTAGTCTTATTTAAAGAAACCCAGCCCTGCCTGCATCATTAAAAATGCATCCCGGTTTCAGCTTCATCCCATATACACTCACCACTGTGAAGCAGGTGGCTCGGTGGCTGTTTTCTTGCCTTCCCACTCTCAGCTGGTCCTGGACAGCCCCACACGGGTACAAGCAAGGCCTCTGGGTCACATGAAAAATTCACGCACTTGGCACCAGGCTTTTCCCATCCCTCTGCTCCCTGCTCCTCCCTCGCACCTGGGCCTGAGGACCCGCTCTCTGCCGCTGCCTCCCGGACTCCAGCAGCATCCTCTGAGCTAATAAAGGATGCTAACAAGAACTGCTAAGCCCCAGTCTGGCCACAACATCAATCCCACCACTTTCCCATCCTGCTGCCTTCTGCCCATTCCCTCTGGCTGGTCTTAATCCTCTCCCACACGTCCCCCTTGATCGCACCCTGCATCTCCCCAGCCACAGCCTGCCATGCTCTGGAGTTCACCAGCTTTTGGCTGGGTGTTAATGGCTGTTGGGGGCAAAGCCTGCAGGGACCCAGCTTCCCTACAGCAGCCTCCTGCCTCGGCAGAGATGGCAGTGAGGAGTCAGACCCCTTAGGACTCACAGGCTGCAGCATCATGTTTGCTCTTCATTTTCGTTCCAGGGATGCAGTGGCCAAGGCTGGCATCTTGCACAGCTCCTGGTGGGCACCAGAAGGGATTTAATTCACCCTTGGTGCTCTGGAAACAGTGGCCGGGGGTGAGGAGGCGAGGCTGGACCCAGGCTGGGGGTGAGAAGAGGAGGGCAAAGTTGCCCAATGGCTGGCTGAAATTCACCATGTGCCATTCAACAACCAGGCAGCCACAAGCCCAGGTGCCTCATTCATGGGGCAGCACTTCAAATAACACAGCTGAAGCAATGGCAGCTCACTAACAATGAAGATCCACCACTTGCAGGCTGAGCTGAGGCAGGGCGGTAGGAGCAGGGCTGGTGAGGAGGGCAGCCACGAGGAGCTCCATAACCAGGGCACGTGCCCGTGGGACGTCCAACGCCCAGGAACAACCCATGTACAACTTTGCTGCAGAAAGAGCAGCTTCAGCAACCCTGAAACAGCGAGGCCACCTACCCTGGGCACTGCTGAGTTAACACGTCGAGCTTGAACACCTCCAGACATCCACCAGCCAGCCCTGGCACAGCAGGGGCTCTGCAGGGAGAACCCGGGGGATTTCCAGCCCCAACCAGTGCTCTCACCGCTCAGTAGGGCCATGACAGACATATCTGCACCCATCCCACAAGGATGCTCCAACCCCAACCAAGGACATAGCCACCCATCTGCACTCAGCCCATCTCTGCCTGTCGGAGGGAGCACATGGCCAGCCACAAGCGCACACAAGACTGCAGCAAAGCCTGGGTCAGGGCAATATCCCAGTGTGCAGTATTTATCCCTGCTCGCTGCCTGCCCCTCCTGGGGAAGCACTGAGCTGCCAGCCAGTCGCAGGCAAACCGTGGGGTGGGATGAGCTGGCAGCATCTCTCAGACACACAGACACCCACCCACAGCCCCACACACGCTGCCTGCGCCCACCCAGGCACCCGCCTGGATCCTCTGCATCCTCCCACAGAGGAGCTCCCCCAGAGACACTGCAGGAAAACCTGGGAGATAACACATGCCTGTGACATTAGCAATTAAGGAACATTAATTATAATAATAATAATTATCACAAAATAGCATTTTTATGGCACAATATTATGCTGAAGGATTTACAACATACTGAATCATGAAGTTCGTAATTAAAGTTATTTTAGTTTCTAATTTCCCTTTAATTCTATTCCAATAAAAGATATGATAAATATACCTTGAAAAAACACATAGAAACCACTACTTACAACAATTTCCCTATACAGGGATGTTATATTGCAGCACAGAGATCCCTTGAGAAGCATCACAAACCTCGGCAAGGAAGAAACGCCTGGTCCCATGACACACCGAGCTCCCACAAGCCTTGTCCTGGGGCAGCAGGACATTTGCAGCCTGAACCCATCCGTAGCCTCTTTGCTTCAGCTTCCTGGCCACAAGCCCTCCTGAGATGGTTCTGTCAGTCACCGTGTGTTTTCTGCTGGTGGGACAGAAGGAACTGAAGAGCCTGGTATCCATGAGGCAGCTCCCCAGGAGGAGCTGAAGTTCTCACGCCACTGCCAGAGGAGTCCTGGCATCACTGCTGTGTGTGTGTGTGACATGGCTTTTATCCCCTGGATGGAGCAGAGCTCTGCCACTCCAGCTCTGACTTGAGACCATGCACCTGTAACAGTGGGTAGAAGAGAGAGAGTGCAAAGAAAAGACCCGAATCCCAGTCTGCCAGGCCTTGAGCTACTTGGAGGCTTCTTTTCTCCTCCCACACAGCCCCACCAACATTTTTTCTATGTGAAAATGTTGATTGACCAAAGGGGTTTTACAGAAAAAAAACAACCTATGAGTGCTTTGATGAAAGTTCATCACCAGAGTAAGAGAAGGAAAAAAAAACACAACAGGGAAATTCTTTAGACATGGCCAAAGATCTGTGTCTTGGAAGAGATATTGCCATTGTAAAAGGATGTTTCAGTTCCACTTTGTGACTAAACTCCATAATATTAACAAAGTCAAAACCAGAATACAAAGGTTGGTGCTTACCATTGCAGCCCACTCTGGCCACCCCGTGTCTTGCCGCACAGGAATTTCAGGTGACAATTGTATCACCCCACTGTGGAGCAAGACACAGTTTGAAATCTCAGGTTCTCCCCACAAAACAGACATAGCCCATAGCCCAGCCAGACCCACACAGACAGCCAGAGTCACGCTGGTCCAGACATCTCCACCTTGATGCCTCCCTGCTTTAGGAGATGCGGGGCCAACTTTGGCAGGTCTGAGCTCCCAACACCCAGGAGCTGTGCCCCACTCTCACTGCCAGCACCAAACAGCACGAGTGGAGGGGAGGAAAGAGGAGGAGATGATGGGTTTGAGAAGTCATTTGCCTACAGATCCCTCAAGACCATCCCCGTGGCCCAGGCAGCTACCACAGGGTGCAAGCAGCTGAAGGTCTGTCACATCCAGACCTCAAGAGCTGGCATGGACCCAGCTGCACGCTGCTGGTCCGTGGTGGCAGTAGTCATTTGAGTTGAAAGCTGGAGGATGTGCTGCATCCCCATGCCCTCAGCACAGTCCCCACTTGCTGCCTTTAAGGAGCCCCCTCCACCTGACCCCGTGAGGCTGTGGCCTGATGCTGGAGCAACTCATCACACGGATGGAGCAGCCACAGGGCCAGGCTGGCAGTACTCTCCCCTCCCCAGATTATCCTTAGCTTTGCCCAAACAGGGCAGCACGGCCGACTGCCTCTGTGTCCAGCCTGCAGACCCACTCCTCCAGGAGCCCCCCTCCCCCAGATTTAAGTTCTTTGTAATTAATTTAAGTGCTTCTGTGCATGGCATTCCCCCCGGGACCCCCGGAGCAGAGCTTACCCACCTCGCTGCAGGCACAGGGAACATTACCAGCGGATCTGGGAGACGACAGGTCTTGGCTCCCTGACAGCCTGTGACTGATGGCTGGCTTGGGAGGCAGCTGGGGCAGCACCGACTCCCAGAAAAGCAGCAGGCGATCCTGGCACCCACGCTCCTAGGCAGAGAGGGACCCAGCTCAGCTGGGAGGGAGACGGGAATCCCCCAAAAGCAGGGCAGGGGCAGTGGGGTCTGCGTTTGAGGGAAGGGCAGGGGCTTTAACTAAGAGGCACCTATATTATTAGCAAGGCCTCTAATTGATTCTGGGAGAGTGATTTCTAAATTAGATCCTGACGTGTACACCACAATCAATAAACGCATTAAAGCAGAAGGAGCTGGTGAAACCCTTGGGTTGTGCTGCCCCATGCCACCCCTGCAGCCCCCACCCCTCAGAGGGATCCCCCATGAGAATCATAGAATCATAGAACACGTCGAGCTGGAAGGGACCCTCCAGGATCATCAAGTCCAACTCCTGTCCCTGTGCAGGACACCCCAGAGGCACACCACGCGCCCCAGAGCATCATCCAAATACTGCTTAAAATCAGCTGGTGCTCCCACTGCAGCCTCAAGCTCCTCCTCTTACTCTGTTCCCCATCTCCTGGCTACTTCTTACAAACTTCATCTGAAAAGCCAGGAGTGAGGCAGAGCCATCCTTTTCACAAGGACATGCCAGAAATCCTGAAAAGCTCGGCTGCCCACCTGTTTTAGGATGACAGATTTAGGAATTGTTTTAACGTGCTTAGGAAGGGGTTTGGTGATTTGAAGAAGTCGCCTGGAAGTTCCCGCTCTCCGTACACACTCCCCTGGCACATCCCCACTGCCCGAAGGGAGAGCTGGGAGCTGGAACAACAAAAGCAAATACAAACACTTCAGCCTATTTACTAAAAAAAAAAAGTTTACAAAACGATGAGTGAAAGACAGCTAATGATGAATCATACGGTTAGTGCCAGGGAAATCACTCTAAATTAAAGTCCTCAAATATGAAAAGAATCAACGTTTAATAAGACAGTCAATGTATCTTATTTAAATGTCACTTCATTATTAAATGTGTATATTTTTTGAGGTTTAATAACCATGTAATTGAGGCATCCTTTCTATAGTTAAACTTTGGCAAATATGTTTTTCATAATTAGCTGGTATTTATTTAACATGCAATAACCATCCCATTAAATTTAATGACTTCAATTAATAGGTACAGAAGGGCCCTTTTTAATGTCAATATGTATTCTTAAAGACTGTTCCCGACACGGTGCTGTGAGGAAGCTTGGCTACCTGGGGGTGGCCAGGGAGGGCAGAAGCCCAAGCTGAGCCACGGGACTTTGCTGGTGCCCCATTGCAAGTGTGGGGACCCCCAGGGAACCCACAGCCAGGGAGTGGGTGCTGCGTGTCCCAGCCAGGGCTCGGGGGGCATGAGGAGGGGGATACCAGCGAGTACCCCATGGGAACCCCAGCCCACCACGCCGGGCACCTCCTCACCCTGCCAGCTCCATCCCTGGGTGTAAGGAGCGAGGCTGAAGGGCAAACTTTGCCTGGGTGACGAAGCAGGAGAGGCTCAGCCATGGCCCACGCTGTAGCTCACATTAGCAAACAGTCCAGGGTAAATTAACTCCTTTAACAAACCATCCAGCACAGAGTCATTAACCAGCTTGTAATAAAGCTCAGCACGACGCTGTGTGTGCTGCAGGTGCTGGGATCAGGGCTGTAAAATCCCACACCGTTAGGGAGGGAACCTCCATCACACAGGTAGGCACCACCTCCACTGCCCCAGCACCTCCCTGGCCCCAGGCAGGGGCTTTGCTGCCACCTCCCCAGACCTCTGCACCCCTGGGGACCTCCCTGCTGCCCTAGCACCAAACGCCTCTGCCCCATCCTTTGAGTCCCTGCTCTCCCCATGGACCTCACCCACACGCTGGAGGATTTGATGTACCTGAAGGCAGAAGCACCGAGGAGCTGAGCAGGGAAGGTCACATCTTTCCCCACACAGCAAACAGGGAAGCACACTCGGGAACACGGAGCACACCCCTCGGAAAGCAATTACTGCTCACAAGGAGCAGCACACAAGAAATACATCGCCCTTCTGCCCTGGCAAAGGTGCTGGTGTGCAGAGCTGTGGCACCCAGCCCCAGGGTGCAAGAAAGGTGCTCCTCCAGGAACCCTGAAATGCTGATGGCCAGGGGCAGCAGCCAGCACAGCCCCCTTGCCCTCCCTGCCGGGGGACCCCAGTGCTCCCCAGTGCCCCGTGGCCACCCACCCATCCCTGAGGCCATCCCATCTGGGGACATGATGCTGGCTGCAACCAGGTCAGGTCATGTCCTCCTGTCTTGCAAACTGATGAAGTGAGCTGGAAGTGCTCACTGCAGCCAGGGGACCCTGCAGAGATGGTTTCTCCATTTTTCCAGTTGTTTTGAGCCAGGACACAGCTCAGGGGACACCAAGTCCTTGAAAAAAAAGGACTATAGGTTGGGCTTACACCTCTGGCTGGGCTGGCCTGGGTTCAGGGTGACTTGGTTCACCCTAGGGCAGAGATGCAGCTCTAGCAAAGCTCACATCCTTAAAAATACCCAGGACACAGCCCTGGGGCTTTCCTTCCACACCCAGCTTCTCCCTACCCCTTCCAGCCCTTTCCCTGGCAGCATGACCAGAGCAGCCACCACCTCAGAGTCCCTGGCACCTCCTTCCCCAGCTAAAACCCTCCAAGGCCATTTGCAGGGGATGGCTGAAATGCACTGAGGCTGGAGCAGATTGAGGAAGCATATGTCTCCACACATCTCCCAGGGCACGTAGCGAGGTGCCAGCAGTGCTGCCAGTCCCTGCTGGGCAACACACCGGCTGCCTGCACTCACTACCCCCTGTGCAGTGGGGCAGCAGGACTCAACAGTGACCACCGAGTCCAATCTAGCTGCAGCATCGGTATTTACAGGACCCCATCAGCTGCTCTGACAAGGTCACCATGAGCTGGCTGCAGCCATCTGCTCCCCTTGCCTGGGGACCCCGGTACCCACGAGGGTGGACCAGTGATTTCTGGGGCTGGGGGCTGGGTGGGAGGATTCCCACCCTGCTGCCTTCTTATCCATGGCTCGGCTGCAGCAGCCTGGCCAGGATGGGGAGTGGAACTGATGGGGTTATTTAGTGCCTCAACCCAGGCACAGGTGCCCAGTGGCCAAGCTGCCAACCTGCAAACAGCCACCTGTGCTGATGTGGCCATAAATTCCCTGCAGAGCTGCCAGGGACCTGTGCTGGAGGGGAGGCAGCATGTGGCCCCACACAGGAGCCCAGCACAGGCGATTAATCCTCCCTAGCAGCCTAACAGGGAGAGGGGCTCACCGGGTGTGACACAGTGTGGCTGCTCCTGCACTCCTCCATTTGTACCCCTCCTTCTCTGGTGTCCTCCTCCCTGTGCAACCCCTCTTCCCCTGTCCCACCTATACCCCCTCTCCTTCCTCCCCTCCTCTTTTGCCCTTGTTTCCTCCTGCCCCTCTCTGTCCTTTCTTCCCACATCCCCTGCCAGCATCCCACTCCAAAGATGCTCTTGCAGCATTGGTCCCATCCCCAAAGCAAAGGTGAGGCTGGCTCCTGCCCACCATGCTCAGTGCCCAGCAGGTACCCGAGAGCCCCTACAATGGGGCAGGCAATGGGACTTGGGCATCCCATCCTGCAGTCTCAGCCATTGACCTCCTGGTTTTCTGGGCAAGATGAAAGCAGGACATGCCAAACCACAATGCCACCTCCAGAGCCCAGACCCACACTGCTGTGCCCCAGCCCTTAAGGCCATGAGGCTTGTGGGGCAAAAGCAAAGCACAGCCCCATCAGGACAGCCCAGCAATGCTGCACAGGGACCTGTCATCCCCAGTGTGACATCCCCAAAGCGAGCAAATGCCGCCTCTCACACAGCAGATGGCAAATCCTACAGCAGGGAGGGGAGGCGAGGTGCCCATCAGCACCCCCAGCTATCGCCTTAACTTTGCACCTCCCTTTTCAGGGCTGGGAGCCAGCACTGGGCTCCCAGGCTCTCCCCTCCACCACCCTCCTTCCCTGGCCCCAACGACACCCCCAGGGCTTGGGGACCAACCTCTGCCTCCTGACCCAGGCCCTCTGCACCCAGGTCCATCAGTCACTGCCCCAGGACGAAGCATCGAGCTGAAGTAAAAAAGGACCTTGATTTTAAAGAACATAGTAATTCTAGAACAAATAAATAAATAAAAAGCCCAAGCACAAGTCTGCTTTTAAATTCAAATGTGCAATATGGCCCAGAGCCTCAGAGCCAGAAGGAAACTGCAGATTTGGGCAAGGAAACAGGGAATATTTCACTTCAGCTCAGTCCAAGCCGTCATGATTTACACAGCAGCGAGGGAGGTGGGGAGAGTGCTGCTCCCTGGGGCTCTGCAGCTCTGCAGTCATCCCCCTGGCCCCCATCCCTGGGCTGCTATCCCTGGACCAAAAAAGTTTCTCCAGGCTCTCACATCCCACATCAGCTCCCCATCACATCCCACCAGCTCTGCTTCAGGGTCACGGCTGTGCCAGGGCAGGGAGTTCTCCCTGGAGCTCCTAGTTAATCCTCCAGCACCCCATGAGCACAGCACTCTCCTGCCCCACCAGGACCCTCCAACCCCCAGCACAGTGCACAGCCACACAGTGAGTCACCCAAGCACCAGACTGTGACACCCAGACCCGGCTCAGGGGCTGTTTGGAATCACAGAAACACCGATGGCCACAGCAGCAGCTGCCAGCCAGCTCGGCCGGGGTGTTTGACCACAGCCCTGTCCTGCTGGGGAGGCTCCTGCCACTGCCAGGGGTTGCAGCCCCCACCCTGTCGCCGGGCAAGGGACATTCTCCTGAACCCTGAGGTATCACCAGTTTCTGCTCCTCAAGCCACTCAGTTAATGCCTCTGTCCCGAGAGCCTGGAGTCGTAACCAGGATTCATAGAATATATAGAATAGAATCACAGAATCATTTTGGTTGGAAAAAACCTTTAAGATATCAAGTCCAACCACTGACCCGAGCACACTGCCAGGTCCACCACTGAACCACATCCCTAAGCTCAACATCTACATCTCAAGTCCCTCTGGGGGTGGTGACTCCACCACTGCCCAAGGCAGCCTGTGCCAGACCTTGACAGCCCTTTCCGTGAAGAATTTTTTCCTAATGTCCAACCTAAAACTCCCCTGGCACGACTTGAGGCCATTTCCTCGCGTGCTTGTTGCTTGGGAGAAGATTTGCATTCCCTGTGGGTCACAAGTGCCACGGGTTGGGACAGGCTCCAGCCGGGCACCACCGGGACCTTCACCCCTCCCGCAGCCGGGATGCGGCTCCGGGCTGACCCGGGATGCTCGCACACCTCGGCTGCGGGCAGAGCCCGGCAGCACCGCCCGGCCCCGGCGCCCCCCGGGCTCCCCCCGCGCCGAGAGGGAGCTGGAAGGGGAAGGGGAGGCAGCAGCGGCAGAAGCGCGGAGCGACAGTGCCATCTTGTGCTGCCCGCCAGAAGGGAGCCCCGGCCACGGGGGGACCCCGGCCCCGCCGGGAGCGGCAGGGGGGTGGGGGGCGGTGGGGGTCCCCGTGCCGAGGGAAGGGACAGAGAGGTGATAGCGAGCCTGGAGAAAATCAGGGTAAATCCCCAGTCCTGTTCTTCAGCAGGAGCATCAACCCCACTGCTGCCACCCCCGACACCGGGGGGTGAGGACAAGGTGGGGACGGGCACGAGGTGGTGGCGATGCCCCCAGCCGCGTCCCCAAGGCAGGAGCTGGAAGACCCCGTGCTCACAAACCAGACACCCCGACAGGCACGGGCTGTGACTTCGCACGGGGACGTTCCGAGCAGAAACCTGTCGTGCCCTGTTCAGGGCTGCTGCCCCCAGTGCCGCTGGCACGGTGGTGCTGGTGGGGCTGAGCAGAGGAGCCCTCCCTGAGAACATCGGTACCCTGTGAGCACAGCTCAGCTTCCCCTAAAAACATGGGCACAACACAGCACAGCATCACCTCTGCACAAACCAAGCCCAGTCGGGGGCCGGCTCCTCTCCCAGAGCCTGTGGGGACACATGGGAGGCGTCGGGGACAGCTTGTCACCTTGTCACCCCATCCCTGCACACGGCTGCCCAGCGACCCAAAGGGGCTGCAGAGGCCGCAGGTGACACCGTGACATCCTCGGTCACGTCCCGTGGCACCAGCGGAGCCTGCGGCACCAGCGTGGAGGGCGGGGAGGGGGGGGACACCAACTGCGGGGTGGGGGAAAATCTGCTTCACAAATTACCGTTAGTACCAAATGTCCCTTCTTATCAAGACTGGACGGGTATTCAATTTTCTCTTCAAACGCCTGCCTTCTGAAATGGTAATAGAATTTCAAATCTCGGGGAAAAGGGAGGGGAAAAACTGAATATGCAAGGTTTAACAATGAGAGAGAGAGACAAAGGAAGAAATTATACCAAAAAAATATAGTCAGAGCCTTCGCAGGAATTAATTAAATACAAATATAAAGAGAAAATTAACAGTCTCATGCTTAGGAGGGGGGAGAAAAGGGATATTTTCTGAGTTTAATTAACCTCTTTTTGCCAAGAACAATGAAGAGGAAGGGGGAAGGGAGGGAGGGGAGAGCAAAGACTCCTAATTGTTTTGCCTTGCGGGAGATAATTAGAGGAGCCGACCGGGTCAGGGTCTGCCCATGCGGGTCTGGGGTGCACGGGTCCCGCTCGCGCACACGCCGGGATTGTGTGTGTAAAATAACTCATTGTTGGTCCTAATTGGTAGGTAGATCAGGAGGAGCAAAGGCAGAGCTGGGAAGAGCCATGGACCCCTGGATGCCGGGGGGCTCAAGGCAGGTGGAGGGGGGGACATCCCCTCCCTGTGGTGCCACAAGGAGGGGCAGAGAGTTAGGCATCACTGGGAGGTGGCTAGTGGCCACAGCAGCTGGCTGGACTGGGAGATGACCTCCATACCCACACTCCCAAATGTCTTGTTTGCAAGTTCAGTATCTGTGGAGCTTGGAGGCATTAGTCACAGGGTGACAGCTGCAGGGTTGGATGGGATTTTGGAGCAGCTGGATGCCAAATTAATGGTCTTTGTCACCACTGTTCTCTCCTGGGGAAAGTAGGGGAGCCAGGCAGTGACAGCAGGATGAAAAGCAACAGGACAAGGAATGGCAAAGCCAATCCTAACAGGAGGATCTTGCCTGTTGAGTCCTTGCTGCCCTCATGCTCCTTGCCCTGGTGCTTCTCTTCTTCCCTGCTGCCCATGCAGGAGCTGTTTGGCCTCAGTGCGGACTCCAAAAGAGGGAGAGGAGACAAAGCCAGACCTGGAGAACAGGAGCTCTGGCAACTTCGTCAGCAGGCCAACATCATGCCCCCCTGTACGGACTGGCACAGTGCTCCCTCTGGGCTATATACACTGCTGGAGACCCGGGCTTATACCTGCAAGCCCCACAATAACATCTATGGCAACTCACATAATGCCAGCAACCAGGAGCAATGGAGATCAGCCTGTCAATGCCCCATGAGCCAATTTGGACAAAGGGCAATGAACAGCACCATCCTCCTCCTCTGTGTGCCTTTTACCACATCCTTTCAAGATTTTGGTGCCATACCAAAGGACCTGTCTCACTCTAACCCCCAGCTGGATGAACAGGTATTTCCCAAGGATTCATCACATATAACTTCCCTGTATCAGAACCCATGGAGAAGTTCTCCACTCCTACACTACTCTCCCAAATAATTGCAAAGCCCCCTCCTCTCCCTCCAAATCCCCCCCCCCCCTCCCNNTTACTGTGATTATATGACCACCCATCACATACATGCTCAGGAGGGTGATGGAGAAGCCCAGGTCCATGCTCCTGGATGAGGTTGCAGGTAGCAGAACTGGCTTTCCAGGCCCGATGGGCTGTGCTGAAGCCCAGTTTCCATCAGGTGACAGAGAAAGAAATTCATTGTTCCCAGGCAGGAGGCTCCTGAAAGGCACAAGCTGAGGACCTGGACCCCTGCACGGGTCTGGCCCTGCCAGCACAGCATCACCCAGGAGGATGCACAGAGAAGCAACAGAGTAGCCAGGAATTGGGACAGAGTGATTAATAAGTTAAAACCAACACCAGCAAGCGTTCATTTAACAAACGTAGCCCCTTATCTGTCCAGGAATAGATTGCAAAATTATTCAAGAGTCTTCAGCGTAAATTATTCGCGGTATAAGGATGGTTTAAATTGCAAGCTGGGAATATTACTGTGAAGGGTACAAGGTATGTGGTAAATTATGTAACCAATTTATGTAATTTATAAATTGAGTTACATAAATTAGCTACACAAGGTACAGCATGAATGTCAAATTGTATACTCAATTGTCATAATAATAGCGCAGCATCAGATTAGTTTGAGGATTAATCCAGACAGTACAAAGTCTGGATGTTACAAATAAATAAATATAAATATCAAACTGTATACTAACAGCTCAAACTAGAAAGTTATTGGCATTAATAAAGTGCAACCACTCAATTACTTGTCAGGGGGGAAAAATGAGGCAGAGACAGCAGAATCAGTTTGTTTTTCAGTTGGCACATTCATCCCCAGCATCAGTGCCCTGGGAAGTGCTCTGGGAAGGACAGAAACCACCCAATCCTTTCCCAGACCTGGGGTAAGGAATATCTCCACCAACAGCAAGAGGCTACAAAATCACCGATGACTTTGCAATGAAGAAGTTCAGACTAAGGGCAGTGTTACACTAATTCACTGCACACGGGGCCACGAGTACGGAAAAGTCCGCAAATTCATTGCACAGCTCTGAGACTCACCTGCCACTACTCACTGACCCAAACTTTCAGGACTTGGAAGACCCTTGAGAAACCAGAACCAAGGCTGTTTGTTTTCCCCACATTAACAAACAAAGGTACATTTTCAATCACTCCTTTTCCATAAGCGCTTCCTCCCCGCCCCCATAAAATACACAACCCCCGGGTTCAGCATGGGTGAGACAGCCCTGGGCCAGGCACAGCCTTTTTGGACGTGCAGACACCACGAGATGAAAGGTGCTTCTCTCACAGTCTTCAGGTAGAGCTTTGATGCCACTTGAAAACCTGGAAAGGTTTTTGGGGAGGATATGTGGGGATTTGGAGCAACAGAGGAAATATTACAGACCAGTTTATAAATTACTTACCCTAAAATCTAAGACTGGGTGGAAATAACTACTTTGGACCAGACGAAGCAAGGAGAGGCAGGAGCTCTCCCCAGGCAGCCTTGATCACGGGGTGGCCCCTATGGGCAATAGCGGGGCTGAGCCACATTTCATACTTTTTGCCCCATTCTCCACGTTCTCAATGGATGCTAAAGGCTTCTGATTTTCAGAACTTTTTACCTTCTACTCCTCATTAAAGTCTAATTTTCTTTCAAGTTGAGGATGGCAGAGTTCTCCTCTCCTTAGAACAGCTGTGATTATATTGTCATCTACTTGCCCAGGAGTGCTGCAAGGTCTGTAGCAATGTTAGAGCACCAACTTCCAGTCTTAGGGGTGACTAGAAACCAATCCAGCGCACAATTCTCTTGAGTACAAGTTATTAAAACCTCCCTGTTAATGGGTGTGCTTGGTTTTCCCAGAGAGCTGTCAGAGTTTAGACCTCCCAAACAATCCCACAAGGTAAGCACTGGTGGGCAGTGACCAAGTCCATGGTCAGAAGGATGATATAGGTTGCCTTAAAATTATGGCATGCACATGGGTCTCATTCTTCCATGCAATTCCTCGTACTGTTGAACGAAGATTTTTACCCAGCAGAAGAACCACACTTTGAAACATTTGGCCCATCAGGCACAAGGGACATCCTCTCTCCCAGCGCCACACTTGTACACTGTCACCTACATACTGGATTCTGATAACCTATATAGATCTAACCCCATTCATTGGCTGAAAATAGCCTTGAATAAAACTATTTGAGCTTGTGTCAGCAACAAGCAATGCAGGACCACCGTGCAGCCTCCAAAGAGAACATCTGTTTGGTTCTTTGAGGAGCTGCAGAACCAGGCCCTGCTGTCTGAGGGTGTTTCCAAGCAGATTGTCAGCTTAGACTCTGAAGCATAATTTCTCTTCTCTGTCTGTTTGGCCACAGCCTAAATTGCGACCTTTTCCTTCAGACAGCACCGTTCATTTTTCCTGGCAAAGGGGAGGTCAGGCCAACCAGGGGCTGGGTGGCATTGACAGCTGGCACTGAGGTTTCACGGCTGGGTTTCATTAGGATGTTAGGGAAAGCAGCCATAAGGTATATTAAAAATATTTCTGTGGATACTCCATTTTCTAAACTGCCCTCCAGGCTGGGAATGTATACTTCAGGATACCAGAAACAACTATGTAAAATAATTAGAATGCAATCTTGAAATAAATGGTTGAGCATTTTCTCCTTTTGTAACCTCTTTAGCTTAAAGCTCCCACTGCACTGCACAAGCACCCAAGTTTGGAACAAGCTTAGCACACAGCTAAGTCTACTGGTCTCAGCTTACACTCAGTTTGGACAACCTTGTTTGCCTTCCCACCACAGAGCCCCGAGATGCAGTCGCAGAGCTGTGCTTGGGAGCAGGCACAAACCTCACAGCAAAAGGTGGCTTCAGATCCCTGCAACACACGTGGGTGCCAGGCTCAGCCTACACAGCCATCACAGATGCACAGCACTGATCCATTTAATCCAATAAATTGCAATCCAAGGAAGTTCTCATTAGTTGGCAACAGTGCACTGGAAGATAGGGAGTAAAGGGAAAAAGTCCCAACACAAAGGGTTGCAAAAGAAAATTAAGTAAATAAAGATTAAAGGGACTATGAAGGCTGTTCCATTGAAACAGCCCATGAAGGGCAATTTCTCTGCATTTTGTAAGCTTCTATTTTGGCTGATATGATTCAAGCTAAATCCTGAACTGGCATTTCCCCTCTGTCTCGTTAAAGAGCCACAAAGCTTCATTGCAGTCACCAGCCAGGCTTCTTCAGCAGTTGAAAGGCTACTGAAGGAAAAGCAAAGAATTAATTTTTAAAAAGCCATGCTCACACACAGCTTTATCAAATGGCAAAAATTCAAATCTCCCCCTTGGTTCAGCCACTCGGAGAGGGAATGCACAGCAGCACTGGCAGAGTTCCTGTTTACTTGTTTTATGATGGTTGTAACGAGGAACCCATTAAATTAATAGCCATGCTTTATTTTTAATGTCATGTTTAGCTAATCCTGACTTACAGTGGCACTCTCCATTCATAGAAAATAAAAATCAAACTCACTATGATGATGGACTCCATCTCTGAGAGAATGGATACAGAGGGATGTTCAAGGGGTTGTAGGAGGGAAATAATAACACCCTTCTCATTCCTTCTGAGAATGTCACTCACGTCCCTCAGCTGGTGCCCACTGCAGAAATTAGCTCAGGCAGCTCAACGACTAAATAATACAAAACTGATCTAAAGCTGTAAGAAAAAAAAAAACAATTGCCAGATAGACTCATTCCAACACCACCAGCACCAAAGCACAAGGTACTGAAACACAGAGAAAACCTCCCATCCTGCTCCTGGGAGAAAGCAACCCCTTGGGTGGCTCAGCAGGCAGAGGCTGAAAGCTGGTGATCTTCTCCTTACCTGTAAGGTTGAAGTTACCCATTCACAAGGTTCAGAGTACGCACCCAGGTTAATGATGCAACTAGGTCAAAATGAGCCTTTTTGGTCTGACATGGATCTTGGGAACAGCAGCCTCCTATTTGCCTGTTCAGCGATCAGTGACCCTGGAGAGCTTGAGCATCTCTGCCCCATACTCAAGGAGATGCCCACCCAGAGACTCAAGTAGAGCACACACAGAGGGCAGGGCTGGAGCACGCACACATGGGCACAGAGGGCTTTCAGCACCCACCAATGCAGGTGAGCACTGACCAAGGACGGGCACACACAGTGGGATCTGTAAAAGGATCTCACTGGACCAGGGACAAGCAGTTTAAGTGCACTCACCAGGTCCACCTCCAACTGTCATACAGCAGCTGGCCACCACATCCCTGCGAGAGTGACAGGCTGAGACACTCCTTGCACACAGCAGCTGCCTCAGAGCAGGTGTAACTCAAGTAAAGCAAGCCCTTTTTATTACAGAAGAAATTGGTATGGACCAAATGTAGAGAACCCAGGAGGACTCTGAGCTCCCCGCACCACGCTCAGACAGCAACTAAGCACAGCAAGGCTCAATGAGCCCTCCTATAGCTGCTCCTTGCCCTGGGTCATTTCCCACTTTGCCATATGGGTGACTCAATAATCCTTCCTGGTCCTAAACAGTGAAGGGTTTCTTTTTTAATCCTGTAGAGAAGGAAGTAGGAAGTGTATAGGACTGAACTGCATGCACCAGTTTGCCATAAACGTTAGCAGTAGATGGGAATGAAGACAACCTACCCCGCAGCTGTCAACCCATTACTAACTCAGTATTCAAAAATTATTTTGAAATTAAAGCTTTAAGGTATCCGTAAGAAGGTGAGCAGATCCTAACTCTTCAAAAAGAGCCATGTGAGCCAAAGGGCTTTGCTAATTAGCAAACCTACTCCAAAGATATCAGAAATTATATTTATTTCAGCCTTTCTGAAAACAAGGGAGGACGCAAAGTAGGAAGCAAAATGAGACTGCAGGTCTGTACTGTCTCTTCTCCTACACTCCCTGGGACAGCAGATCTTCCATGCAACAGCTCCCATGGAAAACAACACAGGAACCAGACACAAGGACTATCTCATAGCACTTTGCACAGACAAAATGGCTGGATCAAGCAGAAGCTACTCCACCGAGTGCAAGGAGGAAGAGCATCTAATTTAGGCCATTCACAAGAGGAAACCAGATTCAGAAGCAGCTTGTTACATACCCCAGAGTGAGCAGTTGATTTCATCTTCAACTTGGAAACAAAAGTTTGTTTGTGCTCTCCCTAGGAAGACAACAAAGGAAAGATTTCTGCCATGTGCTGACCTCTGTGAAAGTCTGAAAAAGCACATGTGTCATTAAATCCAAGATACACTTTTGACATGGAGCCCTCCTGAGACCAGTGGCTGCTCCACTTGCTCCCTCTGGCTTTGCCTGAGGCTGCGCAACTACCACTCTGCCAGCATAATTACACACCAGAGCAGGAGATGGAGGGGCGGCATTACTTGCCCTGAACAACCTCAGCACAAAGATGACTCCCAGTCCGGGCTAATCACTTCAGTCTGCATCACCCTTCGCTCTCCCAAGGCACCAGCCCCAGAGAACTGGGGAAATGACAAGAAACCAAGACATACCAAGAGCAGAGTGATGAGGCTGACAGATAAGGAGGTCAGGTGAGTCAGTTCAGAAATATCGCATCCATCTTCTCCAAGGATAAAAAAAAAATAGACTGGGAGCAGGTGTGGGGCTACAACCCCACAGGACTCTGAATGGCCCTTCAGGCTCCCACGTGTTTCTGAAAAAAGGCTGAGTCCTCGTACCTATATTGCTTCTAACCCCAAAAGACAAAGGCACCAGGCAAGGAGAAGAACAACATGGTCCTACGACACGTACAAGGCTGGCAATGAAGCATTTTAGGGAAGCAGACAAACAATTTAGCGACAAGCTACAGACAAACACTTTTAACCAGTTTGGAAATAAAAAATTACAACAACTTGAAAGACAAATTGAAAAATTCTGCTTGGAAAAGGAGCACACAGCATGAGATCACAGGATTCAGCAGACTATAAAATAGGAAATGAGACTTACTCTTCTCCCCCTACAGCTACACAAAACCCTCCTACATAGATTACAGACATGCTTGGCAATTGCCTTCCTCCTCCAGCCTCTCCCGTTACGGACAAGGCAGAGTTGGTAGAAGCCTGAATGCAGAGAGGATATTAGATAAAGCATCTTGCAAAGCCAAGTGTGAAATATTAACAACAGGAGGCAATGGGTTGTGTTTTTATGCAAGATCACAAATTTGGTGCTTAGAGAGCCTGAGATGTTCTCGCACGCTGGAATCTCAAAGTGCTTGTTGAATGTTTCATTTAAAAAGCTATCGAAGCCTACTGGAAAATTTCTATCAGTTCTGTTATTTGCTGCATCTTCTCCAGCTTCGTGGTTTTTGTTCTTTTTCCTTCTTGCAACACTAAGAAATTATGCATGAATAAAAAGGTTGTTCCTTCCATTCATCTGGCCAGTTTTAAAACAATTCATACTCATAAAGCGGGCACTCTGCAAGCCTGTATTTTCACATGAAATTACCACAATTGTGCACATTGCATCTGAATTACCGGATGCATTTGTACACACAATTACCCAATTTGCACACAGAACTGCAATGACTGGGCAGGGAAAATGGACACGCAGCTGTTCAGCTGAATGGAGCTCTGCGCCTGAACTGCATCTGGCATCGGGCAGGTTTGGTTTCAGCAGGGGAAGCAGGTCACAGATATTCCTGGGCACAAGAGAGCTCCTTTTTATCCAGCACATACAGCACAGACAGCAGCGTAGCTGGCTGCCCCTACCCTACCTCAAACTTGCCTTTGGAGGAAACTGCCTCCAATTCAGCTTCTACAACAGATTCAGACCTTGTTTATCCTGCTGTCCTAGTTGCCCATTAATGCCAACTGTCACAGTAGCTGTGTGATAAGGATGTCTATTCAGCACTGGACACCAGGCTCCAGGAATAATGATCTCTGCCACTTTGGAGCATAACTGACACCTGCTGTCACAATCTTGCATGAAAAAAAAATCATGCTCCGAATATCCAACAAGCAGTCAAGGAGAAACATAAGGAGAGGGAGCCTAAGAGAAGATGCAGGGCTTCCTTCTTCGCAAGGGCCTCACTAGTACAGGAGCAGCAAAGATGGGGGGGTGGGGGGAGAAAACACTCAAGAAGCTGTGTTACCTCTGCATTTTCTTTACTCAAATGGCAGCTGAGGCTCTGAAAACTGAATTTCATCTTTGGCAATTTCCTATCAACATGTCTGCTCATCTTTTTTTTTACCTGAGCTGATGATTACGGCAACAGCAGCAGCAAACTGCTCCTGAGCACTAGGAAACACCAAAAGAAAGGGACTGCCTGAAAGGCAGATGGGACCACAATCCCCCACACACAATCACCAAGAAGTTTGTAGACATTCATCACAGAGCAAGCTGAAATGAAACCCAACATGGAAGGACAGAGGAGTTTCCCACTTCAAGGCTACACGATGAACTAATGCCTGTCCTCAGAGACTACCAGAAGCTGAGTTAGGCAAGCCAGTACTGGAGTGCAACGACACGCAAGAGGTATATTTTCAGCTAATAACCAAGCAGTCCTTCATCAGGAGGTACTGGATTGCCTGAGAGTGTCACTTTGTCCTTGTTGGGCTGCAAAACAGCCGCAATGCACCTGGCCAACATTAGCTAGAGATGCTACATTTATGATTTTATGGCTGATTTTTTCCCCCTACCCTCTATCAATTGAGTTCACTGTCTGAACAATCACATCTGTTTATGATGTTCCACAGACACCTGCATATCTTGAGATGACAGCAACTCCCGGAATGCTGTAATCAGTTATTTCTCAACAGAGAAATTGCCAATTTGGTAAATAAAGCTCATTATAAAAGAACATGGAAATGTATTACAGTTACCTAACAGAGAATATTGTCCAGTGCCACCAGATAATCAGCCCTGGCATCACAGTCCCCCCCAGTTTAGGGCAGCTGAAATAATGATGTGCAAATTACTTATGCCAAGGTAACATTGGATAGGGAAAAGAGGAAAATGAGGAAGAGATAAAATAGGTACTTTTCTCTTCAGACCAGCAATAAATCTGGTTAGAAAGACCCTGGTGCTCCAAATTTCTGCATGCGGAGTCAGAAGTTTGGTGGCTGTGTAGAACCTATCATGAGCAGATCCAAATGACAGCATGGCAGCAGTATCAAAAGCCCACCCAGTACTGGTACAAACAGATCTGAAGGCACCAAGTGTCCTGCTTTGCTTTGAAAAACTTGCTCTTCCCCCCTTGGGGACAGCAAGTTTGACCCACACAGTGATAAAAAGCTGGAATTTTTGCAAGATCCGAGTCTAACAGAGATGATCCACGGGTAAGCAAACATTGCCTTGGAGGTGGAATAGAGTTGTGCAATCAGCTCTCCACAAGAAGGCAAGGCATTTTGTTGCTTTAATGAAGATGTAAAGCACTAAGTTGCTGCCTAAAGGAAAAAGAGAGGAAGCAGAATATAACAGAAAACAATTCTCAGCCCCCCTCATCCATTTTCATAAACACTACATTAAACTCTGACACGACCTCCAAAAATCTATGTTGACATTCTTCAGAAACTGTCAGATACAGTCAGAGAGGACAAGAGCAGCAAAGGCTGCCAAAGGAGAACTTTAGCCAGAGACGGGGAATCAAGTTACCAAGCTAGACCTGCTCCCCTGGTTTGCTGACAGGTCTTCTGCAAATCTGACACACCTACCTCTACGAGGATGAAACGCCAGACGCACACAGGTCCCACTGTCCCTCAGCTCGGCAAGGCGAAGGCACAAAACAAAACACAAGGCTGAAAGGGATAGTGGTTTACAGCAGACAAAGCAGGAACTGCACACGAGAGCTGGTGCAAAGAAAGATAACCTGGGCTCTGCATTCAGCAGACAAAGGTTTTTTTCAGCATGATTCACCAACACCAGTTCCCTTCAGCCAGGACTTTGCACTCTTCCAAGTACTTTCAAATAAGCCAAAGTCATTCAGTCTGGGACCAAAACAAACCAGTTTTGTGATTTATAAACTATGACTTGAAATATTTCTATTCCTCACACTTGTTTGGGAGTTTTTGTTGGCATGGGTAGTGGGCAGAAAACAGCAATTTACAAACTCACGGGACTGAAAGTATCTCACAGCACACAGTGACCATTAAACACTTTATTGTTCAGGAGGGAGCCTTGGATGGGAACAAACACGCCTGCTAGTATAACCAATGGGGGCATGGTAGGAACAGTTAATCCTAACAAGCTAGTCAGGGTTACTTCCAAATACTTCAGACCCCTTTCTCCAGAGGCAGCAGACAAAGATAACAGCTCTTGAAACCGAGATGTGGACTGGTGAAACCAAAGCTAGAACAGGGTGAACCAGGCTTGTGTTGGGCAACCCTCTGAGCTACAAGCTGTGCTGGACACACCTGGGATCAATATGATTTTTTACATTGTAATACAATAAAAAAAGGAAATTATAGTGTCCCCCTCTCCCGGGACCCTCCTCCCAACTCCAGGAACATCCACTAGGACTGATACATGCAGGCAATTAGAAGAGGAATCATGTGGTTGTCTTGGATCACTAAGGGCAGAAGGCACCGGTTTTGGTCAGTGTCTATCCAGAAGGATGCTGGGGCTTCCAAGGGTGTCTGTGGTCCCTGTCCTTTGCTGTTGGGTGGCTGATGTTTATCCAGAATTAACTAACAGCTCCTAGAGGAAAAGGAGACAAAGGAAAAGGCAATAAGTTAGTAATGCAGCTGTTGACATGGGACTATTTCCTTCAAAAATGAAGGAGTAATGTTGGCAGGGTGAAAATCCCACAGGAAAATCATCACATTTCACCTGCTGTAAAACACAAGACACTCAAGGGGACAGAGGACTGTAGAAGCAAGACAGCAGGTCATGATATCAATGGTGAGATATGGTCAGTTGCAAATGATTAGGGTTCATAAATCTATGGCCTACAGCCAGAGAGAAAGGCCATGGTCTCAGGTAAGCCTCAGAGCAGCTGGGTCGCAGAAGCAAGTGCAGCTCCACGCTAAGTCCCAGCTTAAGCAGGACACAGGAGCTCTTCGATTAGCTGCCATCAAACATGCACACACTGCTTGCTCATCCCGAAACAGGATCAACATAAGAGCAAGCACTAGAGAGGGAAGAGGAAGACAGGGACTCAGACTGCTCTAATTCCTGACATGTTTGACAGTCTGCATGTATCCCTTTAAAACCCAAACCCTCCTAAAATTCAAAGCAAAATTATGCCTGCTTTGTCCTTACAGCAGCCTCTTGTATTCCAAGTGACACACGCTCAGATCCTGCAGGTATCTGTGTATGAGCTGTGGGCTTCTGAAGGGTAGAAAAAACAGGAGGCTTTTGACCTTTTTAGGATGGATATTGCAGAGCCTGCTGTGGTTTCTTCCTATTTTTATCTTATCATTCCTATAAAGTCAAAGGAATCAAACCAACAATGCCATCAGCAGTGGATGAGAACACACCTGGCATCAGCTGTAACACCTCTCCCTCTGAGGGTCTGGGGTATCGATGTTGGACCCTACTTCAAAACCTAGATAATCAGCCCTGATGCATCAGCAATGGCACCTTTAATCAATAAACTGCTGGTGTGGCTACATGAAGAGCAGAACTGCACAGGGTGAGCTCATCAACATGCTACTTTCATCTCCTGCTCTGGATAGGTGAAGTTCCATTTTGCAGAGCAGATGGTATGTACCCATGTTTAGAGGACCCTGATAAAGCAAACTACAGAAAGACAAGTGAATAGGTAGCTGCACATGGTCTCACCACCCATTTTTACTAGGGCTGGATTTTAGCTCAGTTCTACTCTCTAGACACTAGCCTTTCTTAGGAGAGAATCTGTGCTTCCTTGAATGCAAATCAGAAAGGAGGACACCACAAAATAATGAGGCTAGCACACTTGGCAATATCTGCCAGAAGGTGAGGATGTCATTTGGGTTACTTCTGCACAGCAGGCTGATATTCGCTGCCTAACACCTGCAAGGTCAGCATACTCACTCTATATTGACCATGCATCTCCTAAGACAGCCCCATCTCTAACAACAGTGAACTGGAAAAGCTTCAAAGGACTCAAGAATAAAGAGAAAATTGTTTGCCAAATTATTTAGACAAAGCTTATCCAGAAATCTGACAAACGAACCATCAATATTACTCGACTGACTCTAATTTCCCAGGTAATTTTTGTCATCATTAGTGACTTAAAAGTTTTGCAGAGCAATACATTTTAAAAACTTCAATAGCACTCACACAAATTGTAATGAGTGAAGCAGCAACAACTCGCAATCAATTTTGCAATAAAGTAATTTACTGTATTCACACTGTAACACTTCAGTCAAGTGTTGAGGAATGTTACATTTTGTGAAAAAGCCACTGATGTGGCCACTCCGTGGTTAACCCTCATGGAAGAGAGTAAAACCTTTTCTTTTAAGCAATTTTAAAAACTACCATAGCTACACAACTTCACGTTCAAAATCATATCTACATATTTTTACTCTTTCCAGGAGAAAATGCAAACAGCCAGCACTTAACCTCAATCAATTTTTTCCAGCCCAACCTACCTGCATACCAGCGATGTATCGAGCTGGAGGCTCACAAACATTCCTCCTGCAAAAGCGTTGGCTTCCATCTCACTCTGGATGACTAAACTTTCTCAAAACTTCTGCACAGTGCACACTGGACCCAGAGCTGTTGGGCTGCCAGGCAACCCAGACACCAATTTCCTGCTGCACAGCTCGCCCCAAGGGAAGCTTCTCTGAACAAAGGATGCAGGTACTGTCCATCAGTCCATGCTGCTCCCAATAGTGGCCTGATACAATTACGTTTAAGACCAGCCTGTGCTAGACGGAGCAACTAATTAACAATTCCTCCCTCAACAGGGGCATGGACTGCTCATGAAGGTTATAGAGTAGGCATTTCTGGGAAACTGAAGCACTCCCAGTACACAACAGTCTGCACAGAGGGATGACTTTCCCACCTGTCTCAGACTTCCCTGCTCAGATGCCAAGCAAGATCTCACAGCATTTGCCATGCCAGCATAGACTACCACCATCCTGAACTCTCCAAGTACTACTAAGGTTCAATTTACAAAGAAAGTGAAACCAGAGTCCAGGCTCTGGCTGGCTATGAAGCTGTGCTCCTCTGGATCTTCTGCAGAACATGCCATGCAGTGCAGGTACAATTAACAGCTAACAATGCTGGAGGGTAGAGGTTCCTCTGCCAGCTACTGCAGGCGTCACACAGCCGCTCCATGCTGCACAGTGGAAGCTCTGTAGACCTCGTGGTCTGTTAATCCATCATATAAGTATATGCTTGTTAGAATACACATTTAATTGTTTCCACTGTTCCTAGGCCATCAAGGTTATAAACCTGTGGCTAACTACTTAAAAGCACAGTTGCACTGATTTCATGCCTCACGTGCTGTCTAACAGCATGGAAGGATGCTGTATCTCTACAACTAAACCCACTCTTTGCTAAGCCAACTATTTACACCAGTGTTTTAATTCCACCTAGCACTGTAACCACGCTGATACAGATTCGGCTCCCCTTTGTTTCCTTCCAGCCTGGAATCCTCCCTGAAAGATGCTACCAAGTTGCTGCAACACTTACCTTGAGCAGAAGCAGCCAGGAAAGGGAAGAAGAAGCCTCACCTCTTCACACACCCTTATCACTGCACATGCACCAAGTCCAGGTAGCTTGCATTCAAGCTGTTCCCACACAACAGGATACTCCCAATTAATCGAGTCGAGGCTCAGCCTGAAGAAGTCTTAGAAGAACAACAACTTGGGAAGCAAGCAGCCTTGCAGTGCACCATACACTCACTCCACTGAAAAGGAACTGTGCCCTTCTGGCACAGGGAGGGTAAATTATTTTTAATGCCACTGTCAATGCAATGTCAGGTAGACACCAGGTTCCAGTCTTGATGATCTCCAGCCCAGTGACTCTACATATGAACACTGTGTCCATACAAAGGCAATTCCTCACAGCTATGGCTGCATCACAAACAGGAATGGAATTCTGTTCAGTCCCAACAGCAAATCCAGCTGGAGGGCACGCAGCACTCTCCTCCACACCTCTCCTGAGGCAAGCAGGACCCTGAGCCACTAACCCATACTCTTCCACCACCATGAGACCCTGTTTGAGAACAAAATTGTTTAGCTGCTCAGCTGACATAGCCCACAGCTTTGCAGCACCTGTGGGGAAGCCAGTAGCTTTCTAGTTCTGGTTCCAGTTGAGCAAGGAGAAAGGGTTGAGTTCTGCAAGCAGATCTGCTCCACACATCTCACCCCGCGGAGAAGGCAGCCCAGCCAACACCCAGCATGGTCCTGCTCTCGTAACAGAGTTGAAGCCTTGGTACCAGCATCAGGGCAAGCAAGTCTCAGCAGGATTTTCTAATGCAACATTCATCTTCCTTCTGCTCTTTCTTCATCAGTCTGCATCCCAGCACAGGAACTCGGGGCTGCCTGGCGAGCCTGCAGCATCCTCCCTGCCTCCCACTGGCTAGCTCTGCGCCTCGGCTCTCGGCCTCGCCGGAGGCTCACAGCCAGTGGAGGAATCTCCCTCCTTGAAAGCCCAGACCCTGAAGAACTTCTTCTCTCAGTGTTTGCCAGAGATGCTGTTTGCCAAGCCTCAGCTGCACTAAGACATATTTATTTAACCAGCTTCCAGTCTCACGGGGTAAACCCTGCAAGTTTCCCCCAGCGAATGCCCTACCTTTGTTCTAATATTCCTCTAAGCAGTCGCACCACGGCGCTCACACATATGGGCACTGTGTAGCTATGAAGAAATCAGAAAGCAGATCCCCATGATAAATGACTCGGTGCATTTGGAGTGTCAGTGACAAAGTAGAAATTAATCTCCATAGTTCCTAGTTCCCTGCCACGTGCAGGCAGCTCTCTCAAAACCAGAATACCTATGGACACGTAGCAGGCTTCAGTAACATGAGCACACAACTTTTTCATCTTAGTTAGTCTGGGAAGAGGCAGTAACGAAATACAAAAATCCTGACCTGTCCTAAGATGGGTGTTCAAGGCCTTTCCCACTGGATAAGGCATTTGCTGCAGGGCTATTAGCACCCCAAAGTGCTTCAAGGGACATTTGAGTCACTTTGGTTTGATGTATGCTGTAGGTATTTTTTGGTTATGTGCAATTTGTTCTGTTACTTTCAGGGTATTGGCTATTTTGTGGAGCAGCTGTGTTGACTAATGGATCACAGCACTTCTGTGCCATATAGTTATTGCACAGAAAAGCCTCTCTGTCTCTCTCATCCTTCAGGAGGCCAACAGTTGCTGTCCTTGGGTTTGGAATAAGAAGGGGCAGGAGTATGCCTGGCAGCAAGAAAAAACATTAATTCAAAATCTATGAAGAGAGTTTTGTTTCCCTCTTCTCTGTACTGGTGGTTAATAGCTTTGCAAAGCAGAGAAGTTCACCCAATGACTTCTTGGCTGCTTCCCCAGATGGTGTCTTCAGAGCTGGCTTGACAGCAGAAAAGACGCCTTTCAAAAGGCTCACCAGACGCATTGTCAGAACACCCCAGAAAGTGCTTTCACATGGAAGTCTCCTGATCTGTGCACCCCATCAACAGAGTGCAAGGAACAGACACAGTTTTTCTGGTTTCCTCTCCCCCCTCCTCACTCTGACTCACAAGAGCCAACACGCTGTTTGCTTTGCTCTGCCTTGACACCTCCCATTGCTCTGCATCACCCAAATATGAAGTTATTTACTAGACAACTAATGTCTAGCTGTTCTGAGACTCACCTGTTTGTTCATGCATTATAACATTGATTTCCTCCAGACAATTGTTCTGATCATTGTTCTAACTCACAGAGAGCTCCCATCATTAGCCTTGCTTAACAGGAAATGTTTTGCCACTGACTGAGCAGCTCTGCAGTTACTAGACTGCACAGAAAAATCATCCCAGCTGGGGGGCTGCATCCCCCCGTGGAGCTGGTAGCCCCAGACATCGCAGTAGGGAACACGCTCAGTGCTTTTGATTTTGTACATGTGCTAGAAAATACCGGGGCCAGGAGGAACAAACACCACTTTAAAAAGGGCCACTGCTGAAAGGATGGCTGTTAATTAATCCGCATACAAACCGAGGGTGGTTTTTATTCAATCAATGTTAATTGCATTTAATCTCATTCTCACCATTAAGAAAAGCCACCAGGCCAGGCTGATGTTGCTAGTGCTTGACATGCAGATTCCACCCACGTTCAGGAGGCAAGGCGGGAGAAGAAAAGTAATGGAAAGAAAGGAAATAACCCTTCCTCACCCCTTCTGCATCACTGCACAATTTCATTGGGCCTGTTCCATTATTTAAACAATTTTTGTTTTCCAATAACATTACAGAGGAGCTCAAAGGATGAAAATCAGACATGGAGCGTTTCTCTACTAGTTACTCTTGCTCTCTGGGGTACTAGCTTGGAGCTTTGCTAACCTGCACAGCCCTGCCTGTTCTGCTTCTGTAAGGGACTGAAATACGGAAAATTGCTTACATGAAGCAGTGTCTGCTTTTTAGCGCTGGGCTGGTCTCAACAGACCTGCCAGTGCCCTTCAATATGACCTACAGCTGCTGAGTGCCACCTTCCACCAGCTCTGCCAGAGTCTTTCTCACCTTGCTACTGACCACAACTCCACCACATGCCAAATGTCTGCCAAAGTTTGTTTTCCTCTAATGCCTTGTAACACCAAGTAGTATTTGCTATTAAACAATCTCTGACCAAATTTGTCTTGTAAGTCAGTGTATGTTTGAAGCCTGAACTTCGCAGGTAAACCTCTAGTGCATCTGCCAGCAATTTGGCTCTGATCTGGGGACTGTGCCACTATCTGCCCAGCCACCTGCTTGGGAAACAGGAGCGATCCTCTCGCCTCTGCAGGAATCTAGCCTGGGGGCAGAGGGACAGCTTTTGCAGCACAGGAAGCCCGAAGTGGCCGATTTCATGACTACTGGCTTATTGCTTCTGCAAGTGCCTTGCGTTTTTCCAAATCAGTATCAAGAAAAATAATAATCAAGACTGGGCTCTGCTGGTGCCTTTCCCCCGTGGCAGAACACAACACTTGCCCAAAGCCAATGCTGCAGTTTATCACAGATTTTCTTTATCCCTCGACAAGTGTTAGTCCCATTGCCTCTCACCACATAAAGTGGACATATCACAAGTGTTGTGAAGGGCTGGCTGAGTTTTAAGTGGTCTGAAATGGCTCCACTAGACTTGGTCAAGATTGCCTTAAAATCATTTCCCATTAGGACTGTGACCCTCTCTCTTTACAGCCAGCAATAATGACTCTACCTCAGGGAAGATAATTACATCCTACTATCTATACACATCAGAAAGTATACACTACAAACACTACCGTGTCATTCTGGAACAGGCGAGAGAAGGCAATGCAGAAGAAAAGGAGATAACACTGGGTACCCCTCCATCCCACAACTGGAGCCACCCTGAGCATTTCACAAGCTCGTGGATTAGCCCCAGGGAGGGATAAAGGGATCCAGAAGGCACAGAATGTTTCTAAAGCAGAACAACGACAACTTGTACAAATCCAGCTCTGGTTTTGTGAGGATTAAAATGAACTTCACCCAACTGTGAATATCCGTTTCCAGAGCCAAAAGGAATGGAAAACCACTTACTGATGCAACAGCATTTCATTATTTCAATCCCTAAGCCCAATGCTTCCAAAAATTAAGGACAGGCAACAGTAACGTTATTGCTGGGGGATGTCAGCTGCAGGGGTTTAACTACTAACCTGCCAAGCCCTGCTCTGAGCACAATGTAACAAAACAGTATACACAAATAAAGGCAACTTCTCCATACTCTCACTCCTGCTCTTGCTACCAGCCCTCAAGATAATCAGTGAGAAAATAAAAGGAAAAAATAACCCCAGAAGCCAAGAGACTTTGGATTAAGTTGTATAAAAGACCTGTTACCTCCTAACACAAGGAAGAAAGAAATGCAATAAATGCCTGCAAAGCCATTCCAGTATTTTGGATTAAATGGATTACAGAAATGGAAAGTACATGATGCAAGATGTTATAAAACAAGACGCCAGGAAAGCACAGGAATCTGAATCAGTCTTGCAAATGATCCCTGCAGACTATTGAGGAAAATTAATGGAGAGAAAGGGTACAGAAAGGATACAGTAAGAATACTGACTGATGAACTCTTGTTAGGACATGTAAATTCAGGATGTCAGACTTCCACTTAAATCTACTTCAGTCCTGGAACAAAAATAGCAAATCCTACTGTTAAAAAGCACTGGAAGTAGAAAAACAGGTATGCCAAGCTTCATTTCAGGATAGGTTTCCCCTGTGCATCCCTCAAGATTGAAGTTTGTGACTTTAATTATTCCTTGAACATTGTGTATATAGGGATTCAATGCAGGGATTACAAGCAGGATCCTTGTTACAAGTGCCACTTCTCAAACAAATTACACTTCACTGGATGTCAGTAACATACACAAGAAAACAAATTAGATAAAGGCAGCAGGACGACAAGATACAGATCTGGTGCAAGGAAATTTCACAAGGTCACCCAGAAAAATAAAGACACTTAGAATACAAACTCCTACAATGTAATTCCACAGCGCATTAAAACTTCACGTGACCCAGACCCAATACACCTTCAATACAGTGACTCCACACAAGTCTGAGACCAAGCTTAGCCGAGACATGCTTTCTTGTGAAGAAATGTCATCAGGGTGGAGGTGGAAGAAAAGAGACAGGAGATAGAAAGAACAATGCCAGTTGTCCTCTGAACTCCTAAAGATCACCCTTTCCCATACCTTGCCTGTTCACAGCCAAACAGAGACTGATGAGAGAAGCCAGGGAGAGAGGATGTCATTTTGTTTAGAGGCAGATACAGCAGCTCCTTGGCTGCAGGGCTTCTTCACAAGCTGACACTCAGCTTTACATACTGCATTTTGCCTTTCCAGATCTCATCCTGGAACAGATTATCAACCTGCACTAGTTCTAACGAGCATGTCTTTAACTCCAGGAATTCCCATGGAGATGGAAGCACAGGAAAGTCCAGTCCTTGGGTAGACTGCAAAGAGCTGCTGAAAAGACTTCACAACCTCTCAGCTACAGCACTATGCCTTTGAGATGGGACCTCAATAGTGGTTGAGGCTTCCCCATGCCTACAGGAAGGTAAAGCATTGCCTGGAGGGCACGAGCCAGAGTCCTACACTCTGTTGTCAGCCTCCTCCCAACTTTGTCCAGCAGCTGTAGAAAAATCCTCATCTCTGTTTCCCCTTCTCTACATAAGAGTAATGCCACTTACTAACCACACAGAAGTATAATTATTCACCAGCAGAAGATGCTAAAGAAATGCAAAAAAAAAAAAAAAAATCAAGCAGTTGTCAAGGGATTGATCCCTCTGTACAATTTGCATTTAAGCTTCAGAGAAAATCCAGTGCTTTATGTTGTCCCTTTCTGCTTTGCTTCAGCAGGCTCCTGCACTGGGTAAGAGGTTTCCTCTCCAGGTCAGGGTAGCATGTCCATATTTAAGGTATGGCTCATTCCTGTCTAGTCCAGCTTCACATACCAAGCACAGAGGCAGGCAGAGACTTCTCCAGATATTCCCTTTTCTATGCCTAATTCTATTTCTGCTCAGTGATACAGTGAAATTCCACGCAGAAGTATTATGAGCTTGACTGGCTTTATTTGTTTAACAGTTCACATTTTCATTAAGCTGTTGCTATTCGGCAGCCAGTAATTTTATTTGTGTGATAGCTGTATTCATCTCGCCCGTATGGGTGTAGACATCACTCTCCTTTTCTTCTGGCTGAAGAGGCAAAAATCAGCAATGATACAGCCAAGGGAGGACTGGGAATTCTCGTGTCTGCTCACAGATAGATGTGAGATATAATTTCTACCTGGTTTTGTGAAAGACCTCCCACAGGCTAGAGTCACAGTGAAGAGTCTACAGGTTAATTAAAATTTTTAAAAAATTAGAAAACTGTACTGGGAGACGACCTGCACTGTCCAGGTACCAAATCAGAAACTGAGATATCTTTCAGCAGAATCAGCCTGTTTGACTCAGCACTGGCAACTCTTCTGCACCAGCACCTTATTGCTGACTGAGCATTTACAGTATCTGAGTATCAGATTTTAAAGAATTAATTACATGTCTAACTCTCGCCAGTGTCTAAGTATCTTGAAATATCTGGTCCCAGGATCTGCAAGGTCTGATTAGATCACAAGGAAGAGAAGACTGGTTGGTTGGCCCACACCAAGCTCAGTTAGACAATCCTCTACCAAGCTCAGGCAACCAGACAGAAAAATAACTGGCATTTTGAAATGTTAATCACCTGAACCGAGACAGTCAAATGACTCAACCACACCTCTTAGACAGAGGCTTCAGAAATCACCCAAGAAACCCTAAACATTTCCCTCTGCCACTCCCCTTTTTACAACATCAAGGAGCAGAGCAGCAGGGAAGCCCTGCCTGCTGCCCGAGCACTGGGTAGGAAATTCGCAGTCCAGGCAGGAGAGCACTGGGTATTCCCACTGGGCATGACACACTGACTGAAACAAAGACTGTGGACAGATTGGGAGGCCACAGAGATCTTCAGTCATGCGATTAACGTGTGGGTGCTCAACCACAGGCACACCCGGGCAGCAACCTGCGTGAGCCTGCGTGCTCAGCCCTGAATGCAGAAGCCATGGCAGTCAGTATCTCAGCAAGACAGATTTGTTCCAAGGAACTGCCCACCGGCGCCCAACGTAACCAATGCAATTAAGAGAACAGCAGATAAGATGCCCTCCAACCTGAAGCATGTATCTGAGCAAACAAAGGGAGAATGGTGAACACCAGGAGGTGCATCTTTATTTCTCAATCAATGTCTCCTCCGGCATAAATTCCAAATTCTTCTTTCAAGATTAAAAACCTTCACCAAGTGAAAAACAAGCTCAGCATTTCTCTAGCTCCTTCCTGTCCCTTTCCAGGGCACCCTTGTAGAATACCAGATGCTGGAACAAGCCACAGAAGCCTCCTAAATAATTATCTCCCATCTCCTCCACTGCAAATTTATAGTCCCGTATCAGGACAGAGACTTGTTTCCATCTGTCTAAAACACATCCTTTACAAAGAGGATTTGAAGGTGGAATGTTTAACGGGAGCATTTGAAAATATATTAAGAGACTGGAAAAGAAAGCGACAGTTTATAAGCGTGCTGTTCACTTGTCTTGTGGAGGGGAAGCTTGCTTTTTTTTAAATATGACAAATGATGCTGGTGTCTCATCTTGTAATTTCCCTCACTGTGCAGCGTATCTGTTCATGATAGATACCAATGCAGCTGTTTAGGTGTTCGTTTATCTGCTCAAAAAGTATTGTCTATTTGGAAACAACTCATCCTAAAACAGTAGCCCCAGAGGGAAAGAGAGAGAGAGAAAAGGGAGGGGGAAAGAGAGATGAGGGAGCTGTCAACTGGGAATATGTCTGTGCTTCTGCAAAAGTTCTGGCAAAAAGCAAGCATCATATTTAGTTTTAGCTACATCCTCTCTTCCCCCCCTCCTAGACTATTCTTTTCCAGTGTCACTCAACACCTCTTTACACCCTCTTCCCACAAAGACCTTACCACTAACATACATTTAATTTCACACTTGCAACCTGTGGAAACAAAGCAAGCCCACAGTCTTCTGCAGGTCTATGCCAGCACAGAGGAGCTCTCAGGTCCCAACCTGAACAGTGTGCAGTTTATGACAGGTAACATTTAAAAAAAACCCAAAACACAAAGGAAGGAAAGAGAGAAAAACAGAGAGAGAAAAAGAAAAAGCAATCTAAGGGTATTTATATTTTGTGTTTAAAAAGACTTTAAGCAGGAACTTGCCAATTTTCTGTAGCCAGGATTAGAACAGAAAGAACTCAAACACTTCGTCCTTCTGCAGAGCCCTCCGAGCTGAAATTCACTCTCTGCAAAATGGCCAATATAGAAAGAAGCTCAATAAATCCCTGTGACATAAGTTACTTCACATTACTCTTGGGGAAACAGAGGCAGGGACAGATTCATTAATCCAAGTAAATGAATCTGTGAAGTGATCTGGATTTCTGAATCCTCATAATGTCCCACACATGAAACAGCACCCAGGGCCCAGCAATTTCCATGCTGTGCTGCCTGGCACAAGCAAAACAAGACACTTGAATGAATGAGAATGTTTTTAGAAAGGAAAAGTACCACCACTAAACCACACCCACACTGGCCAGGCAGCATGCATTCTTATTAAAACATGTTTTACTACTTTAAAATACTTCCCACCATTTCACTCACTGCATCGTTAGTACCAAAGACCAAGGTCACATCTGTAAGACACTGCCTCAGAAACCTGCTGAGTGGCAGAGAGCTGCAAAACCTGTCTGAACAAGTGGGTCCATACTCCAGCACTGCCAGGGTTAGCCTGCTGGCCATACCCAAGCCAGCAGGCTTAGGGCTGGCTTTGATGTGTCATCCTTATTCTGCAGCCCAGCCATACCCTGAGAGGATGATGCTGCAGGCTGGTACTCTGCCTCTGGCTTACCAAATGCAGCTCCTATGTGTGTGTAGAAGAAAGCTCGGTCTTTAAAGCTGTTTAGCTAGTTATATGTACAGAAAGAGCTTTAAGAGACATTTATGGTAAAGAATTGTTAGAACCAACACTAAATTAAAGACTTGACTTTTAAGTTAAGGAACTATCCTTTAAAAAACTTTTTTTTTTCTTTTGGTGGGGTTTCTTTGTTTTGAAACTAATGAAATTCCACATGTAAGATGGTACCAGTCCATTGAGCTTAAATTGCATAAGGTGGTTGGTCATTATTATGACTTAAAACCGAGACTTGTCTTCAGAAAGCTCAGTATTTATTGTCTCCCAAAACTTAAGTTCACAGAAAGACTGGCTGCTCCTGCAGGCAGAAGGCAAATCCTACCACCTCTCATCCACCACCAGTCCACAGCTACATTCTCACACGTGAATGGTCCTGAGTGGATCCACTGATGGCTACCAAAGCACCTCCCCTGGAAGAAGCTGACCATGGCTTCTGAGGGTCACACACATACACACACCCCCAGCTCACCCAGCATGGGGGCAGGGGACAGGCCAGTCACTTGATTTGCAGAGAGATACTCCGTTTGTCCCACTCTACTTACCAAAGCATTCGAACAGACAACCCCCTTCCCTTTCATCTGCTCTGCGGTGGCCATTTCTCCAGAGCTGCCCATCATTTCCTTATCAAGCAGTAAAAACGTAGGATTACTAGAGACACAGCTCAGCCTTGCTGAGATTTCACTCTCTCAGCGGGTTGTAAATGCCCCTATAATGTTGGCTTTTTTAATCTTGTGTTATTATTACCCGCGGCTGCCATTCAGTCTGCAGAGAATAAAGCGCCAAGGCTTTCAGGACCCACACAATGGCTCTGTGCATTTGCCAGCGGTTGGACAAACAATACCTCTGTGTTTCAGCTTTATTGGAAACCTTTCTGTTGTGGGAGTCTGACTGCATGTGTCCCTCAGCTCAGGCAATGCAGAGGTGCAAGTGTGTGCCTACAAATTCATCGGGTGATTTCAGGAGCACATGCCTCCGCCGGCGCCTATAGAACCAACATGAAAGCATGCGGGCAGCTGCCTGCAAGCCTGGTGTATCCCTGAGAGCCTATGAAAGGATGGAGATGCAGGCCTGCAGAGCCAGTCGGTCTTCTCTATAGATCAAGGAAGGAGTAGGAAGCTGAACAGGGCCCCTCCGTGAGTAATTACGTTCACCTCTGCATAAGCGGTGCTGTCAGCTCCTATGGAAGCCTGATGATATATGACATAGCTATGAAAATGTCAGAGCTCCACTTCCCAGAATCGTGTTCTTACATGAAATCTTGGCTTCTGCCTAAAACTAAGGAGTCTGAGAGCCTCACGTTTGCATGGAGGGCTTGAAAAGTGGAACAACCAAAAAAAGCGCAAATTAGAATGCAAATGGGATTTGAAAAATGCAGAGCTCTTCTAATTTGGGGAGACTGATTGGTTTTGGTTGGTTCAATTATTGCTTGCAGGGGACACTGCAGATGTGTGAACATTTACAGAGTTGCAATTTAACGGCTGGACTTGATGATCTTAAAGGTCTTTTCCAACTTAAATGATTCTATGGTTCTATTGCCTCACTCAAGTAAACGAGCCATGCTGCACATCCTTCACATACTCAAAACCCAAAAAAGAAGTCAGAAACTCCCCAAAACCCACAAAGTTGACTTGTAAAACTGTTTAGAAATGCACTGGGGTTATTTCATTTGCCTTCTGGTTTCAAGCACCTGAGTCACGTTCTCATACCACTCATACCACAGGCAGAAGGGCTAGATTATTTTATTTATTCCTTCTTTTTTTAATTAAAAAAAACCCCAGAACTAAGCTTCTCATGTACTTGTAAAACTTCAGGAACAACTCCACAAAACTAGGGCAACAGAAAACATGCCAAATACTTCAAGGCTTGGCAACAGTGAGTGCCTGCCTGTCTCTCCATGGCAGGAGGAATGTCTGTCTGTATCAGCCAATGTTTCAGAGTAAGAATGTCTAATCCCAATAGCCCATGTACATATAAAACACCTAGACTGTCAGCTCTTCAGGAAGAGGCCTTGACATTTTGTAGAAAAACACATCTCTTCTCCCCTGAATATCAGCAGAAGGCAGAAAAACCTGGTAGAGCCGAAAACATAAGAATCAGGTGCTGCCTTCAGCAAGAATTAAAGTTAAAATGGAAGAGACAATGGTAAATGAGCACAGGGCAAACAATTGGACTTGGAGTTTGAAAGAATCAACTCCCAGATTTCCTAGACCCACGCTCACATCTGGCTTGTCCCACTCCCTTCTCTTGTGAGCCAAGAGAAGAGATATCTTGAAGGGGAGGAAATTGAGCCTTTGCTATCTTAAAAAGAATAAATAAAAGGTGAATGGTTTCAGCACATACTGTATTATCGTTGCGATATTATGTGCCTTGTGCACCTGGAGAGATAAACTGCAGCCTCCTCTCTGAGCTCTAACTTCACAGTAAGCAGTCTGACATGGGAAGATGAGCTCTAGCTCTCTGCGGACAGAGTAACTGGATTGCAATGTTCTCTTCCCAAAAAAGAATAATGAGATGCCCAGAGAGCCTGCAGAGGTGTCAGAGAAACAGATGCTGTTAGACCCTTTGCAGGCCAAAGACAGATTAAGAATAACACAATACCAGCATAACAGCACCTTATCAACAGCCTCGCGAGTGCTAAGAGGTGGGAGCTGAGCGAAGGCTGTGACACCTGTCTGCATCACAGCCCTGCTATTGCTGCCTCCCGACTTCCCGCACAATCTAAGTGTCCAAACGGCTCTGAAGCAAGAAACAGCAAGACAGGCAGGTGAATCTGAACTCGGATCAGCTGTCTGAAGAAACACTATGAATACCTTGCGCTTCAGTAACACTTTTCATCCACAACATTTCCGAGACATCCATTCAACCTCAGCACTCCAAACCACAGAAGTAATATCTGCCCAGGTAGAGATGGGCAAATAAACGCGAGTTAAATGACTGCTCAAGGTCGTCCAAGGACTACGAGAGAGAGACACACACGTCTAGCAAGTAGATTACTCTTCCCTTTTGAAAGGCACACAGACAAACACATGCACGCACAGGGGATTGAAACTGCTTAGCCAGGTGTGGAGCCTGCTGTGATCCACACAGCTTCACTGAGCAGCCACTCTTCTCACTGCTGCTTCACTGCTACTAAAATGTAAAAAGCAAACCTTTATAACAAAATTCACTCAAACAGATGCAAACAGGGATGGGGGATTTTGCATCTGGACTAAGTTACTCCAATCTACACATCCTATTTGTCTGCTAGTTATTAAATTACCCACAAGCCATCAACAATTCAAGTCTCTCTCCGAGAGGCAGAGATTAACTAGGCATTGCTATGCAGAAATGCTGCTCATCCCTTCTCCAGCGAGATCAGCCTCATGATGAGTTGCGGACATTTGGGAACAAAGGTGAGCTTTCCTGCAAGAAATGAGAGGCACAGAAAGATGAGAAAACGCTGCCATGGGGAGAAGAGGATTTGCAAGGCAAGAATCTATCAGGAATGGTTTCACACAGACTGCAAACCACGGACGGATCAAAGGCACTCGCGTACTTGGAGCGCAGGAAGCCACACTTCTGTCCAAGCACTAATGTAAATGAGATTTTCAGTGAAAGACAATGAAGCCAGTATGTAAATATTAATTTAACAATCTAGTTGACAAAGCCCCAGCTGATCTGTAAATAGCTGGCTTATTAGCAGGTGATGCTGAAGGCAGCCATCCTGGCTTCTCTTCCCACAATGCCCTGTGCCATCTTGTTTTTATTGACCCCAGAGACATGACAACTCTTAACTGCATGCAGCTTGCTTCATCATTGCTACCTGCAGAGTAGCTACAAGCACTTGACAATACAAAACATATTTATCAAGGCCCTTACACAACAAGGATCCTGCAGCACCACGCACACAATGGCTCACAGTCCTCAATTAAAGACAGCAAATGGTTTAGAAAAACAGAAAAATCATGCTGCCTTGCTTTTAGGCAGGAGGTGGTTGAAGAGCTGGTCACTCAGGTGCCATCAAGTATTTAGGGAATGATTGACACAGAGTCAGGCATCATCCATCTGCTTTTACACTGCATGCTTGGCAAACTAAGCATCAAGGATAGCAACGCCTTGGATAACTCCAGGCCACCAAAGCAGCATTTTGCTACCTCAAAACTAGATGTCAAAATCCTGATCCCTTCCTACAGCTTTATTTCATCTAGAATTATTATTTTATAATGCATAATAAATCTTACGATTCTTTACCATCTCTTTGGGCTGCACATGCAGGAATCTCTCACAGGCACGAGACAGCAGTTTAATAACAGACAGCAACACCCCACCAGAATTTAAGAACCAGTGGTCAAGAATATTGCATGCTGGTAAAACTGCTGTGGCAGTTGGATCAACACAACAGAATTGCCCTGACTGCAGTATGGCCAGCATCCATGGAAACCATGTGAATTATAATGGTTTAGGCTATTTACATGGATTTATATATATTCTCCAGAAGCTTTATAGTCTTCAAAAAGCCTCAGTCTTCCTCTTGCTGCAAAGAACAGTGACAACATATTTAACGGGCTGGGTTTGTAAATAGGCAGATTGAATTAGAGGAACAGAATGGACTTTGTTATCCCTCCCTCCCACTTGACTTGAGATTCTAAAGAAACCTTTTGAACACAAGAAGTCACTCTGTTTCTCCTAGCCATATGATAAGCAGCAAGAAAAAATTAAAAACCACACAATCAACACTTTTTTTTCCATAAGGTTCATCATATTCTTGCAGCTTGTACAGTCACAGGCTCTAGAGTTTAACCCAACAGGAAACCCACTGTGCCAGGCACGGCATCAACCCTGGCAAGGGCAGAGCCTGCCCGCGTGATGGGGAAGTCTGAGTCGGATCGTGCACAGAGGCGTATCAGAGCTCTGCTGGCCAGGAGTCCAGGTACATACCCTGCACACAGCCTACCCTGCTGCACACCCTCACTTCTCAATGCTGCTCAATCAATTAGGTGGCAAATATTCCCAGAATACTGACTTGAGCTGCCGTGGCACAGCAGATACGCTCCAAAAGATCACAGCAGCAGTATGGTTCCCTATGCAGCAGGCTTGGGTCACGGGACTGTTCCTTCATTTGTCTGAACAACAAATCTTTACAAATTTTGTTTTAAAAAGTTTTAAATACAATGGTTAAACTGATATCTATACGATTGCCACCCTGTGATGGTTTTACAGCCTGGTTTTTAAGACCAGCAGAGAACATGGAAAAGAAACTTTTGCAATAAAGTGCTCTTACTAAACTGTCTTTTCCCAGTGGACATACTTCTGTTTTCCATTATTTATGGAAATAAGATAGAGGAGTTTGACTTAGCAGAATAGAAACTTAAAATAAAGCCATGCTTAGAAACCCTGCAGAATTTAGCAAGAGAAGTGCTACACATTGCCACAATGATCATAAATAAAGGAATTAGTTGTTCGCATTAATCAATTACAAAAAAGCTAGTACAGTAATAGATTTGCAATCATCTTTACTATATTATTTGCTCTAATAAAACTGTCATAAATCTAATAGCAATAGATGTAAGCACTGAGGAAAAATTGAAACATTTTACATAGTTCAGTAAATGAAAGATGCTGTAACAAGGCATCAAAATAGCACAGTTGCCATCTCCTTTGTCTTTGCTGTAAAGCTACATCTAAACCTGCAGTGCTAAATGACCCAAAAGAAGCTTGTTCTCTTCCCCAAACCTCTGCACATGCCACTTCCTGTAGCTCCTGCGAAGCTGCTGCTTCCTTTGTCTGCTGTCTCCATCAGCAGATCCATTGCCCAGATCCTTGATTTCACAGTCCAGCCAGCTGTAATCCAGAAGTGCTCGCAAACCAGGACCCGAAGAAAAGTTTAACTAAGTTTGGTTCTCTCTGAAGTAAATTTCGAGCAACTAGAGCACAGATGAATTCCAAATTATCCAGAGTAATTCATTCTTCACACTTGTTTAAACCTGGTCACTCACCGAGGACAGACAGGCAGCCTTCCCTGTGGGTTGCAGCTTCCACTGCACTGCTAGGAACCGCGCTGAGACAAGTCCACATCACACGTCAGTGGAGATGGACTGCACCCTTCAGCTCTGGGATGGGAAGATCAAACTGCTAGATAGGTTCTCTTCCTTGCCTGGTACACTGATTTTTATCAACGGGGAAAAGCCAATTAAAGTTGATAAAGACACATTCTCTGCTGATTTTTCCTTACTGCCCACTGCTCAGTGCTAGTATAATGGATAATGTTCTGCCCGTGGGTGTATTTTCTAAGTTCTGTCAGTTCTGACAGCATTTTGGCACCTGGATAACTCAAGATTTATACCGAGGGTCCAGGAACGCACCATTTCTCAGTAGCTGATGGGTACATTTTTCAGCAGGGCTTCCCTAATTAAAGAGCTAGAAAGAGATGGGATCAGATTGATAGGTTTTGCAGTCAGATGTTTTATGCTTAGTTTGATGAATTATAAATCACCTTTTGCAACTTTTGGAACACGTGAGAAGAGCGTGCAAGAGAAACTACAGCAGTATGTCCAAAATATCACAATATAATTACTTATTTTCAAATTCCCCCTGTCCCTGTGGCAAGACCATTAAAGACATGCTCAAGAAAAAGCAATGCTCATTGAAAAGGAAATATAAATATATATATATATCAAAAAGAAAAACTGATGCTATGAAATGAGACACTGCTGCTCTGGAGGTACTCCCACATGGAAGTGTTTTGCCCCAGACCAGACACAAAGCTGCAGCCCTACTCCTTTGAGCACCGTTCTAGGCTGGGAACATCACCAACATCACCCTGGTATTGAGCACCTCTTACAGCTCAATTAGCCAGACCAGCAGGAAGTTTTGCCTTGTCCTCTGCTGTCACTGCCTTGTTATCATATTTAATGCTGTGACTTTAATACCTGTAAAACTGCATGAAAACAACGTATTCCGTGCTGACTTTGCTGTCTCTGTCAGAGCCCCTTCCTACATATATAGCAAAATACAGCTGCAGAGGTGCCAGTGACAAGACCTTCCAGATTAACCCACAGCTTGTTGTGGTCTTAATGGGATTTGCAAGTACTGAGCTCCTCTTGGGTGTGGGGGGTGGGAGGGTAGTGAGGGGAGAACAACAACAGAAAACCCCCAAAACCAGGATGTGAGAGCTCAGTATCACAAAGTGAAAGTTCAAGAGTTCCTTGCTGCCAGAGTGTTGTTTCAGACCAATGTAGCCTTAAAGCGATAGAGAAGAAAGTCACAGAATAACCATCTGGAACAGGGAAAAATATTTGTTGGTAATTTAAAACATAAAACTGAAGGAATACAATGCAGAGCAACCATGATGTGAAAAGCATTTCCAGGCACTGAGAGGTTAAAACAATTATTTGAACAGCTGGGAAAATTAAAATGGTAAAATAATAGCTACGCTTCAAAATTCCACGGGTGCAAAGAGACTCTTCAATGAATAACTGATAAAGGGGAAAAAACATTTTAAAAAGAAACTGCTTCACGCATGAAGGTCATACAAGTAACAGCTCTTCTTAAGAACCTGGATTTTCAGACTTGGCAAGAGATGAAGTGGTGGGGTTAACACAGCCGCCTTTTACCTCTAGGGACCCAGGGTCAAATCCTGAAGACTCTAACTCACACATGAAAGCGACTTTGGGCACATCCTTTCTACCGCGTTTTTGGAAACAGTTCCCCACCTCAGCAAAAGCAAGGTCACACAGGATCATGCTGGAATTGTTGTAGCAGCTTGTTTGCTTTCCCAAGGAATTCTCCCAGCACTGGCACAGCCTCCATGGCTGCAGGAACTGGTACAACATTAGAGCAGACAGTTTAGGCAATTTTACTCCCCTGCTATCCAGAGCTCCCCTGTACACACAATTTCTCTCTGGCAAGAACGTGGTTGTATGTAATTTTTTCAGAAAAAAAATACAAGTCTGTAATGAGCAGCTTGACTATTCAGAAAAGGTCTGAGAGGAAGAATAACACCAGTCAGGATTGTAGTGTGTGAGCCCTAGTGTACACAGTGCTGCTCACCAGGACAGGGTACATGGACAGACATCTTCAGGGCACTCAGAGCTTCAGCAGAGCTGTCTTCAGGGCAGGGAGGAGCTGAAAGAACACAGCTGGGGAAGGTCTATCTGCCACCTGGCTCCAGTTATCCTTCTTGTGGGCAATGAATCTTCTCTCTCTCCCCTAGCTATTTTAAAACAAGAAATCAAATTTTTTCAGAAAGTAGAGAAAAAATTGACAACTGAATATGTAGCACTGCAGAGAAGAAATCAGCTGCATGGTGCCAGCTCTTGTTTCTGTTCCTCACCCACTTCAAATGCACAACCTCTTCCACATAAATACTGAGCAAACTGTTTCAAGGACAGCAACTGAACACACCTCAGAGTCCAAAAACACGGATCCTTTGGCAAAAAAGGCAGAATCAGAACAGAAGGCCAAATCCATCCACCCCCAGCAGTCAATTCTTCTATCATTCACACATATTTCACCAGTCTCCAAATGGAAAGTCTTTAACTACTGCTTTTTCCTTTAAGTCAAAAACAGGCATTAGACAGGACTTCCTCTCTAATTAAAAGAATTTGTTATTCCAGCATTATCAGAGCACTTCTGAAGAACTAAGATGTAGTCTCCTCAATCTGTATGTTTCTTCTCCCTCCAGAGTAGAGCCTACTTCAACCTACTCTGAACAGTCATACTTCTTCAGTTGACAGTCATTTGGTATCGAGTCCTGATGCTGTCAGGTATCTCCTCTGATGGGTTAGGCTGTTCACTAGTCAATGATACAAAAAGAAAACACGAAGAGAATGAGCCTGCAGCCTCCTCCACACTTCTTGGTGCAATCAGCTTGAACACCCCTAGCTACACAGACCACGTTTGACCACTTTAAGGATCAGAAACGTCCGACACGTTGCAGAAAGGAGTAGTTCTTACCCTGTGTCTATGCCAAATCAAAGCAACCTGTGCCACAGGAAAGTAACATAGCTCTATACAGGTTTCCAATAGAAGTCTTGACATTCCCATGCATGGTCCTGAGGGACCCTATGACACATTTTTGTAAGAGTCCGGACCCTGGTATTCTGCCAAACTACGCACTTTTGGTCTGAACCAAAATTACATCTACAGCTTTAATTCAATATGCTCTCGTTCACCTCTGATCCTAATCTGCTGGCAAGAGCTGTTAGACCAGTAAGAACCTGCCTTTTTTTTTTTTGGCCCTTTAGGTGATGACACCACTGTGCTGCCCGAACAGATGCCAGCAGCTGGACTTGCACAACAAAACCATTTGGGAAATTCACCTGCTGCGTACATAACCTGCCTCAGCAGAATTGCTACTCATGCTGGGAAACCTGCAAATCCATCTCTGGTATCTTGTCATGGCACTGGTTGTGATAAGAACATGGAACTGGGATATCCCAGCCCGTCCCCTCACCGTACCAGCTTGATGATCAGTCAGTCTGTTACTCGCCCAAGGCAAACAGCATCCCACAAGGCTGATGTGTGGTTACATAATGTGCCTTAGGATCCTTCAGGGTTAAAAAAAAAGGTGCATAAATCTGACAGGATGAGAAAGAAGCTGAAGCAGAAAAAGAAGGTGAGAGACTTGCACAAGCACCTACACCTTTCTACCCTCTGAATCTTACCCAATTTTCCTCGAGTCAAACTCCCCTGTGCCAAGCAGCTTTCACGTTCAGTGAGAAGCACTGTGGGATGCAGAGGATTGCTCTACACCCTTATGAGCTTCCAGTTCTTAGAACCCAAAGACTTCTTTGCTTCTCTGATCAGCCATGTTCAGATGCATATTTAAAAATAAGACAGACACTGAACTCTGTCTTGCCCCCTGAGGGAAATGCAGCCTCCTCTTTCCAAACCGCCAGTTCAGTGCTGCGGGGAACAGGCAGCCTGGTGTCAGCTCCAATACAGATTTTAAAATGAAAGGAATGCAAACGGAGGGGACAGAAGAGGGGAGGGAGGGTGAGGGTGCAGAGACACTGGAAGGAAACAGGTGAAAAATTAAGACAGAGAGAAAGGAAAAAAATGAGCCCGGGCTCTAGAAAGAGGTAAGTAAAAAGACAGAAGGAGGAGGAGGAGGTAGCAAAACCAGGCAATAGTGTGTGTCTAGCTTGCTTGTGCATACTATAAGAAAAATCCTTTAGGTGGCCAGAACTGCTCATACTGGGTAGCGAGGAAGATATCACTCACTTATAGTGGTATCACTGAGCCACAGAGTTTAGAATATACGCTAAATAGCCACAGCTTGAGTTACAATGACAGAACATCACAAAAGCGCCCTAGAACAATTTACCCTCACCTACAACTCAAATATTTGCTACGCACTGTCCTGACCTAATGGAGACCCATCCCAGTGCCAGCACAGCATTCCTAACCATCCTGAATTTCACATGCCACTAATCAAAATAAAATAAACCAAAAATACCATAGAGAAAATAATTTGGAAGTGCTATACAGCACTGAATTCTGTTGCCAGTGGGTCAAAGAGATAATCAAGTGCATACCTAAAACCAAACTGCCAAGTCAGAAATCAAGACAGGTTCTTACAGCTCTACAACACAATTCCAGCAGCTCATCAAAACTTCAGTGGCACTTGAGAAATTTGTGCCAAGATCCAGAAATACTTCCAACTGATGATTCTGAGACAATTATCAGGAGGAATGCAAGCTTGACTGCAGTGAAACATGCACCATGGTGTGAACCTACCACCCTGCTGTCAGGATGGACCAGGTACCATGGTCAAGTACAAATCAAAACTGATGAAGCAAAGGAAAGTACCAACAGAGAGAGCAAAGATGGAGCAAAACCCAAGGATTATGAGGAAAAGCAGGCAGGACCCAGACACAAAGTTACAGCCTAGAGGCTTGCGGAGCAGTCCAGAGCCACTGAAGAAATTTCCCTACATATTTGACTGGTGGATCCAAATATCAGTCAGATCCAAACCTGCCGGGGAGATTAATTGCAGATAGCTACAGATTAATGCACAATCCTTCTAACCTTTTATCCTGTGTACTAGAGTGCTGTGCTTTGGAAGACTCTTCTCAAGGGAAGATGCCTACTTCAACCTTCAAGCACCACAACACTCCTACTGCTTTATGTTGTCCCTTAAGAAAAGCTTTCCATAGCAGCAATGAAAGCTTTTTGCACTGAACAGCTGGAACCAAAGTCAAAGCACAACCTGGCAGTTTTCTTGTCTGAACAGTGATGCCATTGAATCTGAGAGTCACAGCCAAAAAGCCCATGTTGACAAAGGTTTGACACAGTGGTTCAAGATACTACAAGAGTCACAACTGCAATTTGCAGTATTTACAAGAGGAATATTTTGAACCTTATCCTTCTGCTACAGCTGACATCCAGGGATTATCTCCCTTACTTCTCTCCTTTAAATAATTTTTTCCATAGCACCTATCAAAGCCACCATCTTCCCAGCAGGAGCAGCCAGAACTTGCTGTTAGCTCTCCCCAGATGCCCAGATTAGCTAGCTCTCTTCTCCATGTGGGAACTCTCAGATCCCACAGCTTAGTGAAGCAAGGATTTGGATCTGAGATTCCAGTTTCCATGAGGGGATTTTTGCTATTATAGCAGATCTGGTTCCAGACACAGCTGCTGTGAACTACATGACAGGATACGAGTCCTCTTCTATATATTCCTGCCATGTGATCTCACTCTACATTTCTTCACCTCCCCCTTTCCTCTATAGTATTGCAACACTTCATTGATTCAACACAATCGACAAGAGAGCACGAAGGCAGAGGCAGACTCTCAGATTGGAACAGCTGGTTTTCTTGATGGCATCATGCTCCAAAGAGAGGTAAGGAATCACAAGAAAGAGACTGCTTATTCTCAACAGCAAACAACTCCACACTGGAGAAGAAAGCACAACCCTGCTGACTGTGAGAAAAAGGCAGCAGTGGGATTTTGAATATATTTTACACTCCTTGATGGATAATGCCTGAAGATTTTGTGGGAAAGCAGAGCACAGAGCAAACCATGCTTCAAAGCCTATCACTATACTCACAGGGTCTGTGAAAACTTTATAAATACGATCCCCTGCTGTACTGTCCAAAGCCCACATGCAGATCTGCTGACACAACCAACTCCTCAATAGCCACACTCCACAACTACTACACTCTGCTCCCAATAGGCTTTGGAATAAGTTCCTGTCAGTGATGTCAAAGTGGGCTTAATGATAGATGGACAAGAGTGACCAGCAGAGACTGAAAAAGATGGTGAAAAGTCATTGACCCCATGTCTAAGCTTTGAACAAGGACTGCTAGACACAATAGCTACCCACATCACAGCCAACGACCACACTGAGTACCTGCCCATGAGCTGACAGATCTTAGGCGATTCCACTCTAACACAGTTGCCTGCCTCACTAGTCTTTGGACACAGAAGCACAATGTTGTCAAGTCTCCTCTTCTCCCATCTCAACCACTGTCCTGCCTCAACACACAGCAGCAAAAACAAGCTTCTGAGGAACTGACAACTGCCCACCTGCTGGTCAGCAGGAGAAGGTGCTGAGGCCAGCCAGGATCAGCAGTTGTTCTGGTCCCCAGAGCTTAAGTTTCCCAGGCATGAAACATTTGACTGAATGATTTTAAAAGGGGTGCAGGAAGGAGGATTATAAACTGCCTTAAATCCATGAGCTCTTTTCTTCTTCCAAATTGCTCACACCTAATACCATATCTTTTATCTCATCCTAAAATAAGAGAAAATGCATTAAAGGATCAGGCTATTAACCTCGGAAAGCTGGGCCCTTTCCATAGCTCTCTCTTGCAACAAGGTGTTTGCTTCCACTTCCCAAAAGCAAAGGAGGAAGTCAATACTTGGACAGAGAGGCATATGCCAAAGGACAACCCCTAAAAACAAGGCTGCCCTTTTCCCAATTGCTCCAGTGCCACCCTTGGTGAGTCTCTCCAATGAAGCTGAGCACAGTGGTAAGCACAAGTCAGCCTCTCAAACGTTTAGGCAAACCAGAAGCCTCAAGTGGAAATAAGCACTTTCATGAGCAGCACAACTGAAGTCACTTGAATTCGTCCAGATTCGTGTCTCCAAGTTAAGTTCCTTTGTAACCAAACTGATGTCTAATAAAGGACGAGTCAATACCATTCCCTCCTGAATAAGCACCACTGAGGTCCCTTCCCTCCACCTAATTGCCTGCTTTCACAACATATACAGGAACTTATTACTTCAGAGCCTTTGTGCCTTCTGAGGAACACCACCACAACTCACCAGCAGGTTCAGAACAAGCAGAGAGTGGGACAGAAACCAGGCTCACAGACTCACACACTATGTGAGTCCCACTTCCTTAATCAGGGTGAAACTCCAGACATGGCTGGGGGGGAGCCATACATTTAGGGGAAGTGCTGGCACATTAAACCCAGAACAGTGTTACCCGTGACACCTGAGCAGGCTCGGTCCTGCTCTCCAGGGGCTGCTCTGTATATGGCAAAGCTCCTGACCTTCCAACATCTGTTTGGTTCTTATACAAAAGCAAGTCAGGGCCCTGTACAGCAGTACAACTTCTTTGTTGACATTTCAGTCCCTGAGAGAGAAGCTTTCCTTTGGCTTTGTGTCAGTCACCTTTGGCTATGTCAGAAAATAGTGCATAGCCTGTTCTCTCAAGCAAAGCCGTTTGCCTGTGCAAAGGTTCCCAGTAAACAGACAGGAGGTGGCAGCTGGAGAAGGGAGACCTAGGATCACTGCACACAATCTCACCTATTATTATTTATCCACATTTACTGAACACAGCCTGGCTCTAATCCATCAGTGCAAGAAACCTGCTAATACACCTACATGACTAGAGAGACTTTCCTGCATTTTATGGGGCTCTATTGCAGCAAATGTCAAGACTCAGCAAAACAAAAAGGCACAAGCTACTGTCTCACACAGCCTGGGATCTCTCTCACCCATCTCCCAACCAACATATATTTGATACTGCATTAAATAAGAAACTTGAGAGCATTTTGTTGTCTCAAGTTCATGCCACAGCTTTGTGCACACACAAGCCCCCCATCAGCACAAGCTAGAACAAAGTATGATTTTTGCATTTATTAGTTTCCAAATTGCTTGTTCTTCTTGAACAAAGTGGCACCTCGTGTCTCAGATGTCTGGTACAGAGGTCAATCTGGAGTCTGATGCTTCAAGGTTGGCTTTTGCAGAACAATAAGGTGGTCATTGGTGCAGTACAAGCTCTCCACAAAATTTTCTCTAGTGTGCTCCAGCCCTATCACAGTGTCCTCATCATGTCAACTCAGGGTACACACAGCTGGGAAGAATCCCACCTGGATCACAGCATCCAATACATTTTTCAATGGCTGTCTACTTCTGCAAGACCTGAGATGATTTCCTGAGCCTCAAGATACTCCTGAACATGCCTAGGCTTGGTACTAAAAGACAAAATACAATTCTGATGGAAGTTAAGCAGTACGGCAAACATCCTAGGGCCCAGAGATATTATGAAGGTTGTTAAATGATGATAAGTAGGCCACCTTCAGCACTACTGAAGACAGAAGCTCTCACCATTCCTGCTGATAAGGCCTGAGGGAACCTCTTGTGTTCAAGCTCAGCAATTGGTTACACCTGAATCCATGAGAAGACAGAGTAGTCCTGTCAGAGTCCAGAGGGTCATTAGAAGTACCCATATAATTTACTGACGTACCGTGTTTAGCTGCAGTCAGTGCCTCAAAAGAAGTATACATTTTTCACCCTCCTTCCACCCACAAAAAGGAATCAGCAGAAGTGCTCAAACATGGAATTAAGATGGCACTGAGACAGGACAAACAAACAGTAATTTAATCTCCTTTCCAATTCATTTGGAGATCAACAAGTCTCCATACCATATCTATAACCAGAAATTCTCCTATTCTGTCAAAGAACTTCTTTCATAAAGTTATCAAGTACATAATTGAAACAGAGTGTATTACTTGCCCTGCTGCCTCACCCAGAGGATAAAAACCTCAACTCTTTGATATTTAGAAACTTTAGGGTTTTTTTAATCTTATGCCAATATACTCTTCTAAATCACACAGTTCTTCCTGAGGTTTATGCCACAAAGATGTCTTTACTTACACTTTTCTTCTGAACTTCTCTCTGATCCTGAAGCATGCAGATAACCACTTTGCCAACTATAGTTTCAACCCTTGATCCAAAGGCTTACAGTCCTATCAGTGAAGAAACTCTCATAGGAGAGTGTCTCCTAAACACCAGCAGTGCAGGAACAGATCATGTAGCTCAGCACTGCTTGTCTGATCCCCTAACAGGCACCCACACATCAGTTCAGTCCAGGATCACTTACCTTTTTCCGCGATAGTCAAGAGATCGCTACATAGAAAAACCTCAAGAACAGAAAGAAGGTGCTGTTAACATCTAAACAAGAGAAGTGTGTCCTAGACAGAATCTTTATTGCTTAAATAGCTGGGTTGGGGCACCACACAGAACTAAAGAAGAGAATAAACTCAGAACAATTGCAAATCATGAGTAGGAAACATCATTCAGAAAACAAGACAAATGTTTTACAGCAGTCTGCTCTGAATGAAAGGGGGACAATATTGCAGCTGTTACCTCACAAATTTTTAAGCTTGCTTTTTGTTCAGTTATCTGCTTTTCTGAGGATATATATTGTGAATGAAACTTCAAACAAACAAGAAAGAAGATTTGAAGATCCAGAGTCTGTGCAGGTACAAGTAACTGTAATGGGAAGGTACCATCTCAGACCCGGCTGAAGGACGCTGCCACTGGTCAAAGGCTTCCATGACCCGGATAGGTAGGTGCTCCCTTCAGTTTTTAAGCACATAAATCACCACAACACTTGAAACTACCCTCACCAAACTCAGAGAGGAATCCAGGGAACAAGTAAATGAAGAAAAACTTTCTCTATTTCCATATGAAACACTTAGATCAGATCAGGATTAAAGTATACGCTCCACAGAGAGGAAGCTGGTGTGATCACTGTGCACACTTCAACCTGCTCAGGAGCTAAAATAATAAAATAAAAATCTCATGATCTTATTTCACCAATGTTAAATTCATTCTGAGAAGGGAACTAGGTACCTGCAAAGACACAGAAATTCTGCAGATGTAGTGATGATTGCTCAGAGCTCCCAGTCCCCCAATAAAAGAACAATGTAATAACGCTTTGCTAATCAACCAAACCAAGTAACCCTTAGCTTTCTGTTACACAGCTCAGAAGTAACCCAACAGATGAGCTGCTCAGATAAATAAACCCAGTTCTGTGGGCAGCAAACGTGGACTGATAAACTGAGTGGGAGAGACGGCAGAGGCAGATGGGCAGAGGTAATCAGAAATGACAAAGATAAGCAGGCAGAGGGCAAGCAGAGGGTTTGAAGGACAGAGGCAGAAGAGCTGAGATTTTACAGCGTACAGATATTTGAAAAGTTAAATCAACAGCTTTCCAATAGTATTATTTTAAAAAATATTCCCTCTAATATATGCAGGGAACCAGCTGCTCGCAAAATGACCTTTAAACCCTACCTACTGCACCTTATTAGACTAATTCAGAGCTGGAGGTTGGCTGATCCCAAAATCCATTTATACAGGACAAACAGGCATTCAGCAGGGACAAAGAACAAACACATTGTCAAAATAATTTTGTCTGCATTTCTGGATACACACTCAGGCTTAACACAAGTGGAGCAGCACACTTCTCTAACTTCGGGAACAAGAAGATACACGAGACATTGCAGCACCATCCCAACTCAAGGCTCCACTGCCTGCTTCCCTCACATCCCAAAGGTAACAATCGCTAGTTATAACAAGAGTTGGCTTTCTGGACAGCTCTGTGAATGCAGAGGTCTTTTCACTGTCTCTTAAAGGCCCCATACAAAGCCCTCTAACTAAAAAAGATGTTATAACCAAAAGAAAGTTGCTCACCAACAGATGAAAGTAGCAGCAGCAGAGCTAACTAACACTACATTCAGATCACTAACAAACAGTCTTCAGCGTCTTGTTCCTGTATTTGAAGCACTCGTGTCCAGAAAGGTTATTCTAGCTGACTTGAGAAGGTCTAGCTAGGACTGATAGCTTTAAATCGCTTTGGAAGCACCACAAATATATTAGAAAATGTCTCTAGAAAAGAAGGCCTGTTGGGCAGACAGACAGTGTCACAGAGGGGTGAAAACCACAAACAATGCAGACACAATGCACAAACCACAAACAATGCAGGCACAATGCACAAACCTGCCCACAAAGCTCAGATTTTGTAACAGATGAATGATCCACAGTTTTGGACAGAGAGGCTCTGTGGAGAGAACAAATGCTAGCAAGCAGTATCAGGGCAACTTCCCCAAGCCTTCTCCTCCAACATGCTGTAGCTCTAACAAGAAAAGCATTGGCTTCCTACTAACAGGAGGGTTCGTCCATCTTTCATTAACTTCCCAAGTTCTCTTTGGCACTGCAAAGAAGGGCTAGTGAGAGCAGTCTTACTTGGTAGCAACTCTTCCACTGGATTGGGACCAATGCCACCAGAATGCCCCCCGTACACACTATATACACAGACACATTCAGCTAATTGGTGAAGGCTGTAAATCCTATTAGTCCTCAAGGTATTCAGCCCCAAGACCTGCTAACAAGAACAGCTGATGGACAGTGTGTGGAAACTGCAAACTGCATGCAGCAGGAACCACCCTGTGCAGACTACGACCAATGAGGAACATAACAAATCCTTGGTTTCCCCAGTTTGTCTTGAAGACTTTGGCATCACTGATACAATTTCCCAAGTTATAGCCAAGTTGTCAGAGAATGGACCTAACATTAGCATGGAAGTTATGGAAGTCAGGGCTATTTTGGAACTTCTTGGGAGTCTGAAGGCATTTGACCACTGACCTTGTGCTTCTAACCAGCAGTTGCTATCGACAGCAATTTTTGTGGATCTGTTTCAATCTAACTTCAGCAACAAAACATATAGTTTAAAAATTGGAAATCAACTTCTTTCTGTCCAAGACTGCTTGGTCATCAGTCTCCCAGAATTAATCTGAGTAAGAATTTCCACTTCCAGCTTGCCAACACAGTGCTACAAATCTTTTGTGAAAAAAATCTGGCATTAAAACAGCATGATGTATCACAACACTCACCCCCAAGCAACTATTTCCCATACTAGATAAGCCCAACTGAATCAGGCTACAGTTCTCAGGAAAACGTTGCCTAACACACCACACAGAGAACACAGAATTAGGGAAACCTGCTAGATACAGTAGATCCATGAAGGTCCTATTAATTCAAGCCAAAAGAGAAATACATTCCTTGTGTTTGGCCCTACTTTGCTTGAAATTTTGATGCTCAACTTCAAACGAGCCTTTTCAGATTCACCCAAAGACCACAACACAGTATCAAGTCAGCTATGACATCTCATTCCTAGTGCTTAAGAGTATTTTTATTATAGAAAAATTTTTAAGACTGTTTTTAAACAGGTTCAGGCAAACTAAGTTTTAAAACCAAAAGATCTGTAGTACAGATCATATTTTAGATGTTATAAAATACCAAATAGTTCAACTGCAGGAATTGTAAAGGTATTCTGACTTCTTTCCCTCTTATATCAAAGTTGCCTTCAAAACCATCTGTGAAACATGTATATTTAGATTAACTTTACCTGTAAGCATATCTGAGATCAGAACCATCAAGCGAGAAATTAGACCCGAAGGCAATTCTGCCTCACTGTAACTACATCAAAACAAACAAACAAAAAAAAGAAAACCATGGACTGTATATTAGACTGCTTGACAACAGATTGTTTTTTGAAAAGATAAATGGGCTCAGAAGTCCTCCTTCCATACTAGGCAATGGGTACCAGAATTAGAGAAGATGACGACACAGGGTATGGACTAAGTATCTCTGGGAGAGGAGCCTTGAAGCAGAGCTAAGCAAGCCAAAAGTTTTACCCTTATTTATATGCTTTTGTATTCTTCAAAAATGACAAACTCCAGGAGGTGCCAAGTTTGGGCTTTATGTGGACTGCAAACAGCAGAGAGAGATACTTGTTCACATGGGTTAACAAGTGCTAATAACATGCGAGGCTGTAGGAAACATCAGGGCTTTGTGAAGTGCTGAGACACAGAGCAAAGAAAAGAACTTATGCCTCCAGTTTCATAAATTTAGGTATAGGCAGCAACCATTTCCATGTTAAGCAGGCCAGCATTTTACTCTGGAACATGCCTCATATATTAAGATGGCTGTTTATGTCCTTTCAGGCAGATCTATGTTTTTAGTTTATCCACTGATGAACTCTTAAGAATATGAAGTGTTGCACATGGACCCAAGACTCGCCAGAACCAAGAACTGCTGCCTTAAAAATCAAAACAATAACTGTTACCATCCTTTATAATTAGAAGCAAAATATGGATCCTTTTCACCTTTGCAAATAACAGGTCAGGGTATGCTTGGGTACAGTTAATCCACTGCTGCTCTCCTCTGTGTTTACGACTAAACAAACAGCAGCTGCCTGCAGCTTGCGGCCTCTCCACCACCCCCCTTGTGGGGGCCATTTATTGAGTCATAAACTCCTCCGATAGTGTTATCACTACAAAATTTGCACAGATAAAGGTTGGAGGAGAGAAAGAATTAAAAAAAGATAACTGACTTTACAGAGAAGGCAAGAAAAATGTTTTACAGATACATTTGCTTTGAACAAGGACCTACCAACAAAAGGCAGGGCAGGCATATACCTGGCTGAGGGCAGCTGTGCATATCATCCTCCAGATATGAAACAGACTGATTTGAAACTACAAAGCTGAATTTCAGAAAGCTCAAACAACCCTGAAGCCTTCCAAGTTAGATATATTGCATTTCAAGTAGTCTACCGTGTGATATATTTATATCTCCTTGATGAGAATTCAACAGCTAATACCTGCCTCTGCAGAATCTCAGGGGAGGAGAAATTCCAGTGCTTCTCAAGTGCAGATACGGACCTCACTACACTTGGCCAAAACTTTTTTCCCCCCAGCTACACACTCTGCCTGTTACTCTCTACCCTGATAAGCACACAAACAATCTATAAAGCATTTTGCAGTCCATCAGAATGGAAACAACTCTTTAACAAGAGCCTAATGATCCAGAATGATCAGAGATACCTGCAGTGCAGCCCATGGCATCCAACACATCCTGAAGCCATTTCTCTTAAGCAGAGAAATTCAGATTGTGGAAACGACTGTTCTCAGCAGGCCCACGCTTCAGCAGGACCCAAAATGCTTGAGTGAAACCACTCCATCAAGATGGGACACTGCATGGGACTACCTGCGGCATCTTCTTGGTAATCTAGGTCACTGCCCACAGATTAGAGATGAACTTCCAGCAGAGCTCCAATGCTCTGCTGCACGTGCCAAACAAGACCTGGGCCTTCACAGGGATCGCTTGGAAAAGTAGGTGCAGTAAATTGACCACATTCCTTTTTATTACAGTCAAGGGCAAAGGAGAACGCAGTCGACTCAAGGTTATGTTAAAAGTCTACCTCCACTGGAAGCCAGACAATCAGTGTTTTGCAAGGGCTTGTTTGCATAGCAGGGTGACTCACTGAATACGAGTGTACATTTTCCCTGTGCTTCCATTACAAACCCAGAACGTTCATATACAGAGAAGTTGCTGTACCATAAACTCACTCACCGGTTTATTGCATTGTAATTTCCTTATGTAGACGAGCCCTAAAGCCTCGATAGAAGTAGGTTTACCTTTGTCTGTTATGAATAGCAGGCTCGTGAGAAGCTGGACGCGAATAGGGAGAGAGAGTGGAGAATTGTGAATGGCTCCTGGCTCAGTGTATACAGCTCCTATTGACAAGGGAATACATGTGTCTGAGTATGCAGCTCTTTATAGCTTGGTTTGGCCAGGAGCTAGAGCACAAAAATTTCACCTTGGTCCTTCTGTGAAAGAAAGGCACCTAGAGACAGTAAGAAAACACTTGGGAAGAAAGGGATCCATGCTCTTCACTAACACATTTTTCTGCACACAGTCTCGAGAAGCAGGTTCTGTTTGAAATCTCAAATTATGTTAATATGTGGTCACAAGAGGCCATATATCTCAAGTGGCAGCTGGCCGGAGATTCCCTGGAATTAAACAACAAATTAACCAACTAAAATTTGATGGAAATTCAGATTTGCCTACTAGAGTGAAAATGACATAAGAGAAGCAGAACAGGTCACAAATTTTCTGAAAGTCTTGCATGTGAGTGCATATTTGCATGGGGAGGGAAGCAATTCACTAATAGGACTCAGACTTTAACAAAATAATTTGGTCTTCCCTTCCATCTGGACTCGAAGTAAGAAATTACATAGATTTCCACTGCCCACTCTCCTTTTCCTTCCACACCCTCTTCTCATTGGCACGAGATAAAACCTTGGGGAAACAGCAGCAGCAATTTTCAATTCTCATTATCTAACGGCAGCAGTAGCTCTTGGTGAAACTTGCGGTCAATAAACTACAGGCAATTTTAAAGACACAATGGGAACTGCCCCTCCCACAGCTGTCCCATTATCCCAGCTTTTATTAGATTTAAAGCCAGCGATTTTTATGCTGTAGCTGAAGTTCTGCAGAGCCATGAAAACAGACCACCAGAAAAGATAAAACACTCCTAAATTAAACAGGAGACATTACAGTAACATGCTCTAAAGTCATTGAGCTTCCACATAAGCAAAGCACAGGGCACAGCAACCAACTCAGAGCCTAAGTGGGCTGACGCCACTACAGTGAGCCCATGGCAACACAACTAAAACTTAACATTCAGGATGGTGTAAACTGCAGAGTCAGTGAGCAGGTTAGGCAGGGCAAGTTGAAAGCATACTAGCTACAAAGGCAGACAACCAGAGCAGGATTCTGCTCCCATAACTCTATGAACATCCCACTACAGGCATCAGCTTTGGAGTTCATGGTCTGGATGTGCCAAGCAAGCAGCAGATAGAAATACTCACTTGTGGATGGCAATTCAGCTGACCTGTTTTAGGATCAGATATGCTATGCTTTAGCAGTGCCTGTTTCTCTCCCTTGATTACAAACGAAGCCCTGATGGTCAGAAAACACACAAGACCAGTAATGCCAGTTATATCTCTACCATGCAGTACAATTAAGTAACCTGTTCCCATAAGAAGGCCTGTACAGGAAACTAGTAGAAAATAAATTTCAAAACTCATTCAGTGATAAACTGATATATTTGTCTTTGGGGCAGAAGTAACTGAGGGTGCATCTCAGTTCCTGGCTCAGAGATGGACGCAGAAATAGGCAAAGGGAAATGAGTGCCCAAAGGAAAAGTCTCAAACAAACACACAGTACAGAGGAGGATGCAAAGAATTATTCTCATCCACTATAAACTGTAATTTTCAGTCTGGAAATCTAGAGCTTGCTTTTTCTGAGTCTAATGTATACCATGCCCTGGAGACATTTTAAGCAGCCATCAAAAGGAACTTGCAGTGAACCAGATGCTTCATTAAAGAATATTCACCAAGCCTTATAAAATCTTTAGTAAAAAGCAGAAGAACAAATCACCAGCATGCAAGTGAGCTGAAGTCACACATCCAGCTTTTATTACAACAACCTCTTGTACTGGAAAACAAACTGGGGTTAAAAAGAAAAAAAAAAAGAAAAAAACTAAGAAATAAGAGATTCTGGTCTCTCTTTCTCATATTCCTCCAACCTGAGTTTCCTGAATGAGGAACGCGAGAGACAAAGCCATTTGGTAGAAGATGGTAATTTAAACTTTAAGAAAAATAACAGCTTAAAAGGGGAGGGGAGGAGGGAGTTTTAGTCCTTCATGAAAAAACACAACAGCTTGTGATCACTACATATACCTCAGGAGTCAGAGAACTCGGTAAGAGCAGTGAGGCAAATTGTCAGGGCTTAAGCTTCTCCTGGGACAAGGAAAGTACAGGAGATACACTGCTTTACACAAATTTTACTTGAATTTGTACTTGTAGAACCCTCTAGCACCTGTATCTAGCTGTAAGGCTGCCTCACTTGCCCCTTCTTAAAACACTGCAAGGAGATTTTCTGCCACATTGTCATCATCCGCAGCAAATTACTGTCCTATGCACTGATCCCTCCAGGAAGTTTCTGTAACAGTGGAGGTAAAATTTCTGAAGTTCACTGAACACTCTGGGAACCAAGATGACCCCCAGTTTTTGATTTATAAAGAAAACCTACCAAAAAACCCCACCACCACCCAAATCTAAAAAAGATCCAAGTTAACAGGATCTTTCACTGCCCTCTGCTGTTATCAGTCATTTAGCTTCCAATTTACTCTTTAATAATGTCGGGCTGGGGCTCAGGGCTGGCAGCATCCCAGCCCCTTTCTCAGGCGGGTTGGAGCCGCAGCTTGCAAACATGCTGAAGTTTAATGCAATCTGTCTTCTTTGGTAATCACATTCCACCCGCACTGCATGCAATAAAGATGTATTGGTAAATGCATTTGCTAAAGATATACTCCACTGAAAAGGCTACAAGCCTGATTTACAGGAGGCAAGGAGGAAGCATCAGGTAACCGAGTCTGGCAATAGATGCACCAGTGCTCTGCACACAACAACAGAGGGCAGGGATTGTGCAGCAGCAGCACAGGCACCGCTTTACTTTAAAGCGGAGAAAGAAAAGAAACCACACGTTCTGGGAGCTGGGGACTCTAAAGATATCAGAGAAAAGCCCTTTCCCTGGCAGCTTTAACCTTACTGATTTGCAGACATACAAAGACCTTCTTTGTAAACAGGAAGGAAAAAAATTCCACTAGGACTAGCAACAACATTTGGTCTAATATATCCTGACAATTTTCCCATCTCCTTCTGTCGGGCTTCTTCTGGGAGCTGGCTGGCAGCTTGTTTCATGTTATACTTAAATCAGGCATACAGCTTCCCCTCACAATGCTAATGCGACAGAGAAAGACTGCTCTCTGAAATCTCCACCTCTCCCTCTTCCTTTGCATTAGTAACCCCATGAGAGAAGCCTCAGTTTCCTATTCCCAGAACACTCCATCCTTTTCCCCAAAGGCACCTTATTATAGTCTCAGCTCCTTTCTGAGAATTTTGTATGTACCCAAAAAAAAAGAAAAGCCTTCCCTTGAGGGACACCTGACCCACTGAATTCTCATGTGGAGAACAGCATCCTCCATACTCCAGACATCCCAAGGAGCACTTTATGTCTTGCCACTCACTTTTCCCAAGACCATATCCTAGTTATAATGTCTAAATACTTCATATACTCTCTCCTTCACTTGTTTCAATAGCCAGAAATTTTTCCAAAGTACTGAGCAGCCACTGTCCTAAAGCATTAACAGAATTAACCAGAGCTCCCCATCTCTGAAGGAAAAGCCATAAGGCTTGCTGACCCCTTGCAGGAAACACAGCCTTTAGGAGTGCACAGTTTTCTTAAAGAGACAGCAGCTTTGCCCAGTAAAGAAGCTTTCCTTATGCAGCAACAAAAGGAAGCAAGACTTCCAACTGCAAAGTCCCATAATGGGGGATGTTTAGTGCCCATCCAAAACGTTGCTGATATTGGCAAAATGGATTTGTCTACCATTTGCAGTATATAGTGTTTAAGAAGGCAAAACTTGGAAAAATTATCGTGGCTGACCCTTAAACCTAGGAGCATCAGTGCTAGTGTTTTGGTGGCAGCCCCATATAACAGGACCCACTGATGGGAGTGAAGCTGGGACATACCACAGTGTGACTGAGAAAAGTGGAATGAATGTGGGAAAATGGATCACAAAGGAAAATTGTCTCCTACGAACACTGTAATTTGACTAACAGATACCACAGCTCTCAGAAACACTTCCCAGAAGAAAAAACCATGCAAAACAAGATAGCAAAGCCAACAAGTACAACAGGGAAGCTTTTGTTACCTTCTGAGCTGCACTAACACAGCGCTGATATTCCTTAGCCAGCTCTGAGCATTTGAGCACTTCACGTTTGTTTTCTTGGTAGCACTTGAGAATTTCAGACTGCAGGCTTGCACAGACAGGATCAGTGTTCCTCCTCCTGCAGGGAAAACAAGCACAGAAAGATGTGTGAAGAGGAGTCTTCACCCACTTACTACCACTCTACCAGTGACACACATACTAATCTTGTGTTGGAGTCATCTAGTCCTAATAGAGAAACTGGTGGGAGCAGCAATCACCAAAGTGGGTCAAATGACCAACAGTGTCTTTCAGCTAAAAAAAATATCTCTGTTTAGCAGAAAGAAGGAACATGTTATTTCTAGGCTGGTGGGGAAGGCTGTTTTATCCTTAGATAAAATGTCATCTTCTCTGAAGTTGGGGGAGAAGAAAAGAAAAAAATCAGTTCCAAGAGGTTCAATGATTTCCCCAGCTCACAGTGGAAATCTTTGGCAGAACTCAGGAATCCTGGCTGGGCCTCTACCAGATCTGTAACAGTCTGACAAGGAACTGCACAGACTTGTTGAATAAGATACTTTGATCTATTGAATTCTTATCTATTTAAACATGTCAAAAAATCCAACATGGTTGGAAGCACTGCAATTCTCCTAGTGACTAGAAAAAATGGAATAATAGCAAGACCAGATATCTGTTTCTTTGTATTTCTGAATCAATTAGTACTCATACCTCGTAAGTGGCATTGAAAGCTACCCAAGAACTATTAGGGATGATGTTCTTATACTCTAATGTGCATGTGTACATATGGCACATCATCAGCAACAGTACCAATAGAGGGAAAGGTCGCTGTAAAACAATACCAGAAACAATGGCACAAACACAGTAACAACAGTGTCATCAGCTGCACAGACAAGCAGACACAAATTGCAGGAATTTGCAGCACAATTGCCATGGTATGTTTTACCAGAGGACAAGAGAACATATGCTTAAGTGTAGCAATCCTCAGGTGCTGCCCTCCTAAACCATAAATCCATATAATTCCTTGCATTTTCTGCCCCAATATGCTTACAGAGATCTGTGCCCAAATATCAAACACACCTCTTCTTTCCAGAGAATTTGATGCTACAAGTCAGGCATTAATGCCATGCGAGGATGTATTCATTTCCACAGTAACAACAAAAGGCACTCATTCAGCAACAGGGCCTCATAGTGAGGCAGAGAAAAAACATGACCTGTTCCTGGGCACATTTCATTCTTCCAGGTAGAACAGATTTCTAAGAAACATGAAATCTTAAACCAAGATCTTCTAAAAGCTTTTGGATAGCTCAGATAAGTTTCTAAATCATGCTCATTTTTCTAAGGTACTGAGGAAAGCCAAAAGAAGGAAAAAAAATTGCCCCTTCCATATCAGCAACCCAGTTTGGCTGAGACATACTCCAAATGATACTACTTCAGTCCTCAGCCTTACTGCCAACACACACGGACAGCCTGAGAATTTATCAGAATCATGATGACAGCCAAACTGTAAGACACAAAGGTTTCAATCAGAAACAACCAAAAATACTATACAGACTTCTTTTTCCACCTCTTCACTAATCTGAGAGCTTTTTGAAGAAATTTATTCCATGTATGGTCCCCTAGAGGCTAGTGTGCATTTCTAATTTCTATGTTCTATAGCAAATCACCTTTAAAGCCTGTAAAAATCCATACTCTAAAAAAATCTTCAAATTTGGAATAGAAAAGAACTCAGGGAGAGCTTCAGAAACTCATAATGTTGGCATTTTGCTTTGTCACTAACTTTAATATCACTCTAATCAAATCAGCAAGACTGTGGAAACGATACCAAACAATACCAGGTCAGGAAATACCACCAAATCCCTCAATTCATTGAAAAAGTTAAGACTTTCAAAATTAGGGTTTTTTTAAACTCAGCTGTGTTAAACTGAAGGGCATTTTGTCATTTTTGTACAGACAGCTGGAAGAGCAAAAAGGTACAACGTGCCACAAAACAGTCTGCATTCGTCTGAATTGAACAACATGGTACAAATATCTCAGAGAAATATTTAGAAGAATGCTTGAGGTTGCCATTGGCAGTGTGGAGAGCTACAGGAATCGAGTCTTTGTGTGTGTGTGTGTGTGTCTGTTCTTTCACTGTACCTCCTAGAGCATCAGTTGTGCAGCAGCAGTGCAAAGTCCATAGTCCCCCTCTTTAAGAGACACCTTGGTGCTCAGCCCACAGCTATTTAAAAGCCATGCAGTGGTGAGTGAGAAGCCACAAAGTGAATGTTGCTGCCTAAAGCCTGCCAGAGGCAAGGGATCAATCAGCACAGGATGGCATGTGCTGCCCAGCGAGTATCCAAATCAGCATTCATACATGCCACTCCCCACAACAGAGAGGATTTATTTGGTACCAGATACCCAGGATCATAACAAGAATATTCTCCTTTATTTCTTCAGAATAAAATGTCAAACTCTGGTTATGCATCAATTGCATCAGCTTCTCAAAACAGATTTAGAGAAACTAATCAACACAATGCAAAGTTGGTGAAAGTAATTATCAATAAAAATTAGACAAACCGATATATTAATGTGTTCACAAGTGAACTGGAAATTCAACCAAACCAGTTAAATCCTACCAAGGATGACATTTCACTTTGGAGCAGGAATCTAGGGCTGCTCCAGAGATAACTGTCACTGTGCCCCACCATGCAGTGTGATCTATGAAACAAAGGGACAAGAAGTAAATGTGAGCTCACCAGAGAAAGCATATCTTGCAGAGTCTGGGAGTTCACAAGTCACCCACTTCCAGCAGACTAGTTCTGTACTCATCCGGACTGAAAAAGGGCATCTGAACTGCTTTGGTCAACAATTGCTTGAGGAGCTTTACTCCCAGCACAGCAATCATGACTCCTGTCCCATCTGACTCAAAGGGACAACACTCTCCTGCTTACATTAAGTCTCTTAACTTCAGGTTGCAGTATTTCCACACAGCCCTATACACCAGTTTCACCTTAGCGTTTTCTGGCTTTACTCATATGTATCTGAAAAGAAAAGGAATTAAACATGAAAAATCTGATGGAGACCAGGAGCATCTAACTACAAACTTCTCTGTTGAAAGCAATGGCACATTGACTTCCAAAGGAGGTGGACCTTCGACTATCTTCCTTCAACCTCAGCCCAGCTCAAGATTGTTGGCACTTACCAAACTTTAGAAAAATTCATCTTCTGGACACTCCACTACACTGCTTTTGGTAAATATCTCATTGTTTCAGGGTTTTTATTATTATTTCTTAAACAATGAGGGGAAAGGAACATGGTGGAACAGGGATGAGGTCTGAACATACAAAGAGCAGAAGACTAGTATGCCTCGACCTTTCTTCTGAAATGGATGACAGTTTTAAGCAAAAATATGCTACCATCAAAAAAGGTAGAAAATTAGCCTCTAAGATAAAACACATTGCAATTACTACCGCTATTATCAAAACAGACGCAAGAGGCTCATTTATAGCAGCTAGGAGAAAGGCAAGAGAGAAAAAGGCTGTGCTGGGGGGGGGCCAGGACAACACCCACGGACAGGCAAGTATGGGAGATGAGCTCTAACAATACCTCAGAAATAAATGCAAAACATACAGAATATGAAAGATTAAACCAATAACACATGGTCTCATCTGTTTAAAGGAAAAGGAAAGGAGAAAACTATGACAGGTGGGTAAAAGAAAAGGATGCATCTAGAAATAAAACTCATTAGCAGTGCCTCCCCCATCACAGTGGGGAAAGAAACCTTCACCTCGTTGCTGTTCAATGGGAAGGAAGGCTATGTACACATGAAATCCACAATTTCAGATCTTCCTCTCCTCCACCCATGGAGGGACCTAAATTCAGTCTTTGTCTGGAAATGGGAGAGATTTTCTTAAAACGAAACAAAGGGCATCCTTCTCTCTGCTGTCCCTTGAGGTAAGACAGAACTAGTGTGATCTTGCTGCATTTTGATACACCAAGAGTTACCAAATCCTCTCTATCACTGCGCATTCCCTTTATTTAATAAATGAAATCTCATCAACTTATCCTTCTTCTATTATCACTGCTGACATCAATCTGATAATATTGGCTTGGCGTGGAATCGTGCTATTATATGTCCTCTTGATATTTAATTTAAGAGAAACGTCTGCAGTGGGGTGAATATGTGAAGCAAGCTTTTTATTACTGGCAGCAGTAAGGACGCTGGGAGTGAATTAGACATTCATCTTAGTCAGGGCCAATCTAGTGGCTCAGAAGAGGTTTTCTTCTTAACCCTCTCCTAACTGTTCAATAGCAGCAGGTAACAGCTGCTCCAGTCAATAACTGCATTCATTTGTCTTGGCAAATTCATTTCTACATGGATACAAACCCCATGAAGAAGTGCTAAGCCTCTGGGAGGTTAAAGCAAGGTTCTTCAAGAATTTCCATCATAAGCTCTGCAATAGCAGGAAGAGTGCTGGTCTAAACGTCCATCAATTAATCAAGAAACAACACCACTTCCAAAGACAAACACACAAACTTACTGCAAGAAGCGATTAAGGCAGTATCATCAGGATACAGACCCATAGACAGAAGGTTTCAAACACAGCACCATGGCTACTAGCTAGTTGCTGTTGCCAGGTTCCTTTTTGGAAGAAGAATTATGGACTCAGTATTGGAAAAGCAAGGGAAAACTGGAAGATGTGTATGTATTTGCTAGTCCTTCCACCCAGCTGGAAAAATCAGACTAGCCAAGCAGAGATACAAATTTAATGCTTTAGGAATTGGCAGCTCTTTAGACTCGTGCAAAATCAGTAACTCCACAGTGACTACCACACCATCACTTGGCTTTATCAGGTAGAGCAGCAATCCCAGATGGAGTTAAGAGCAAGATCCTCTCTATACCTTTTACTCCGGGAAACCATTCAAGCTGAGAAAAAACTCAAGGTAGAGACTGATGGTGAAACCTCTGCTCTGAAAGTGAAAACCAAAGACACGCAGGGTCCCTCCTACAAGCCAACTTTTGAGTAGCTAGCTCCAGTACACAGCTGCAGGCAGCAACCTAAACGAGAAGCAACCTGGTGTTTCCTTTGGGCTGCAAAATCCAGCAACTGGATTAGCTGCTTTCTGCTGCATTATTTGACTAAGACCAGTGTCTGTGCTAACTTGAGAAACCACATTAGTCACCACTGTCACTACAGCCTCAGAAGTCAGCAGTGAGATACACGGGTAGCACTGCAAGCAAAACCCGGGGCACACAGCAGCACTGTCTGTGTGTCAGGAAGGAATCAGAGACCTGTCATATAGTTGGTTAGCATGTTTATATATCCAGGATACACTACATGCATTGCAGACTAAGCTCAGTGATGCTTTGGTCACATAAATGTGGTGTGCTGCCAGGCTGGACTGTACCTATAAAAAAATGGTAAGTGATTAAGTGACCTGTAAAACTGCATTCTCCCTTGGGTAGCAGTTGGCTTTGATGGCTTCTCTTTAACATGTTAGAAAAATAACTCCAGACAGATGCAATACACAGCATCTAGAAAGGTTCCATCCTCTCTCATTATCACATCCTTGACATTTACAGCAGAAAATTAAACACAATTGAAGCATTTCATTCACATGTAACAAACTCATCAGCACAGAACAAACAGCCAGGGAAGCCAACTTTCAGCATAGGCTGCAGGATGCTGCACCATCACAAAGCAAACACTGTGGCCTCACTACAATCCATGGGATTCCCTGGTCCTGCACATCAGCTTGGTATTGCTTGAATGAAGAGGGAAGAGTCATGTGCAGCTGTTTGGCAAGAAAAATAAGAGATGGAAGAAGCTTAATAGATTACTCAGAAGTCTACTAAAAATTCAGTAATATTTAAGCTACATAACCAAGCACAGTGTAAACAAACTGCATGCCTCGTGAGGATAAACTTATGTGATCAGGAAGGAAATACTTCTGATCAGCTTCGTGTATTCAAAACACTGCTCATCAGGCTCTGCCACTGATCTGGATGGAGTACAAGGCTTGTAGAAGTAACACATCATGTAGAGTAAGAGGGGATGGACTAAAAGGAAGTGAAACCTTGTGACAATTTTCATGAGAATAGGGACACTACTTCCACATTTCAGATGAAGCAGTTGTGTTCCTGTCTTTCTAAATCCTTCCCATATACCTCGTCACATTGTCCATCTGCAGCACACTACTGCACATCTGCAGTACTTCCCTTCCCTCTCTCTTTCTTCCCCTTGACCACTGCCTTTCAGTAACAGGTCACCCAATTCTCTTTTCCCCTACCTTGTCCATGGAAGTGCCTAATGAATGCATATTTATAAAGTACTGAGAGTTTCTGGATGACTCTGTGACCCTCCAAAATGTTATCACTCAAGTACTTCCCAATCTCCATTCCTGTTTTGACATCTTGTTTGAAGCTGCCACACGATTCCCCACTGCAATTCATGCATTCAGTGCACCCTTGTCCTTTCCAGGACAGATACCTCCATTCCTTCTGATCACAGATATGCAGAAACTGTTCTGAAGTCTCCTGTGTCTGTAATTAGATTCTATCACCGAGAACAAAAGTTAACACAAATGCCCAAATCTCAAGTGTCAGCAACTTGTGTCACCCTACTGCATTCAGTGAAAATGCAGCCTGATTCAACCACATTTTCTTCATCAAGCAAAAAAAAAATCCCAAAAACTCAAACTCTAAAGCACACAGATTCAAGTGGAAAATAACTACAATTTAGCAGTTCTCTGTAACAACCTCTAATTTTGGAAATCCAAGAACAATCTCTCCATTTCAGGGATGAAATCAATGCAAAGAGATTGTGTGACCCATCCAATGCTGGTTCCAGCTCTCTATCTTTCTGACACCAACATATCACAAACTCTCCTGTTCTCCTACACGGTTTATCCTCACACACCAGTGGCCATTTCTCATTTGACCAACAGGTCATGCTAAAAAACTTCAGTTTATACTTCAATGTGCTTTGCCAAGTGCAGTTTCAACCAAATGTAACCGGCTTCCTTAGGACCCCACAGGCTGCAGGCACTGGGATTTTGGTGGTGGGCTGTGGGTCTTTGGGGGAGGGGGAGGGTACCAATATGCAAAATTCTGTACAAAACCATATAAAATTAAATGATCCCTATCCTACTGAACCTGCAAACTCAATAACTAATCATCCCTATTAGCATTCTGCATGGCAGATGGCAAGTGGTTTGGAATAATGAGAGACTTTTCCCCACAAGTGCATAATTCCAATGTACATTTGGATGTAAATTCTTTACTGATTATGATAGTAGAATACCGAGTTCTGAGAAACTGCCCGTTTGGAAGATGAAAGGAAAACTACTGCCTCTTCCTTCACTTGACAAGAGATACAGAAGTTACCAGAACTGGATCTCCTGCCCACAAAGCCAAGCACCATTTTTTCCAAAGATGCCAAGCTACTAAAAGTTGACTAGCAAAGATGAAGAGCCTAAAGTTAGCAGCAAAACAGACTCTGGAAGCCAAGCAGGAATGAGTCAGAATCTTGTTGCTGGAAGGAGTTCTCTGAATCAGAAAGGAAGCTGGCTCAGCTCCCACAAGGCAGAAAAGCAATATAGCAAGCAATAACTGAATCTGAAAACAACACACAGTCCAACAAGTGACCCGTACAGGGATTTTCTTTCTTCAGATAAAAAAAATGAAAATCTAAAAACTGGTTAAGATCTCAAGTCAGGAGGGGAAGGTGTGCAGCTTACAGAATGCATGGGTTGTGGTAGTGCTATAATGTCTCAGGGTTAGCTGGGGAACTGCCTGCTGAGCCCATGTTCTTTGTTGGTCTATTAAACTCCTCCCCAAAAAGTATTCTAAAGAAAGTAACTGAAGATGTGATATGCTGATTTCATATAACTGCAAGACATAAGGGACAGGCAGGTTCAGGAAATTTCTCCTATGTGAGATGATCTCGTAATGATGTCAGACTTTTAACAAAATGTTCTTTTTAAGAGAACCCTGACCACTCATTTGAACTGCAGTTACTTTTCTAAAATGCCACTAAGCACTGTACTAGGTCCTTACAGTTTACACCAGACTACACAAAGGGGTATCAGTGACGGATAAAAATGAGTCCATTAGTATATTCTGCACTGACAGAGTGACATATCCTGCTAAAGATGCAGAAACAAATTTTGAGAGGAGGATGAACCTGCCAGCATTAAAGTTCAGGTGGGATCTGAAGCTGAACATTCACTCTATTAAGAAAAACCCATCGCTTCTGCACACATGCTCTGATCTTCAAAACCACAGTGCCCCCTTTTACCATGCTGTGCAATTTGCTGAGTACTGACTCAGCAAGATCCCCATTAAGCAGCTACTCATCCCCCAAAGAACATCACTAATGGTGCTTTCAAAGAACACACACAAAGCCTTGAAGTTTGTTTTTGGAGGCAGGATGAGATTTTTTTTCTTTTTTGTTTTTAAATAGATATTATAATTTCAAGAAGTCCTCAGAGAATTGAAAAAATCCTTATAGAAAATAATACAGGTAAGACATTTTTAAGTTTGGAGAAGAGCACATGAAATGTCTCGGGTGAGTTAGAGACCCATGCCTACTTGAGGCTGCTCCATTGTGCCATTAGAGGCACTCCCAGTCAGCACAATGCTGAGAAGTTCTCTCCAAAGAAACAATATTCATACCCAACCAAGCAAGCTTTCCTGTCTTCCAAACGCCACATTTTTGGTGCCAAATTATTTACAATTGTGGTTGGTATGGCATGCGTATAACGCAGACATGCAGGCAAAAGACACTTCCAGGACTAACAAGGAAAAGGGTAGGAAGCAAGAATCAACCCCAGCAAGATGGTCTTCACAGGTCAAGCACTACCTGATCTTGAGACTCCAAAAGCTGACGGGAACCTATAGGCTAGAAGCATGTTTTATCAGAGTAACTTTATTATCACACCAAATAAATAATAAAATTAAGTCATTGAAGCCTGGTCTGATGGCAGAGATGGTTTTTCTCACCATTTATAAGGGAGGAAAGGACCTCAATCTCCCATCAGCCAACAACATCAAACGTCACCGATTTCCTCTGCACAGATGGATCACCACAATGGAAGATGTCCACAGCCATCCTGCCTTATTTCCTCAGAAGGTGGAGACACAGAAGCTCTGACCCACAGAAAAAACTACTTCTCTCCTCAAATTTCCCCCACTGGTATTTGCCTTTAGTCTCTCCTATCATCCCTCCATCACTTCAGGAGGAGACTGTGACTCAGCTGTAAGTAAAAACATTTTGCACAGCGCGTGTAATCCAGAATCAGGAATACAATTACTGTTCAAAATAGCAACACTGCCCTTGGAATCAGCTGGTACTGAATTAATGACCAGATTGTTAGGAATGTTACCTCAACTTTGCCTTAGGCTGCTAATTAGCAAACAAGTCATTAATTCACTGGTAACAAGTGGTTTCTCAGGCATTATTGCTTCTGACATCTTTAATTCACCACTCTTTTTGGAAAGCTTCCCCAGACAACTTTAACCTCGACCCCCTACAAATCAACCCCATGCCACGACCACCAAAAAGCACATTATAAAACACACACACTGTAAGACAGAGGCAGAAAAACACAGCAGCAATAAGCTGAGCTGGGTCCTTAATTAATATTCATGATATCTTTCTCAACTCAAGCCAAGGGGGAGGGCAGGACTAAAGACACAAGTAGTTCTGGATGTTGCTGTGGACCTGTCATTACACCTAAAACCACAATAAAATACTATGAAACCTGGATAAAACTTGCTTCCACCATGGTACACGGGGGAACATGTAATTCCCAATCTGAGAGCAGAGATCTGCTTCTATTTTCACTGCATTCACCATAATGAAGAGCTTTGAACTGAAGTATTTCACGTGCTCTGATGCACAAAGTATTTCTGAGGTTTGTTTTAACAGCTGTACAAATATCCATGCTTTTGAAAACAATCTGGATTTGGCCTGCCAACAAACCCTGATCTAAGGGTTTTATAACAGCAACATTACTACAGAATACAAGTGCTTTCCATGTAAAAATCAATCGCAATAGAAACATCCCTAACAGCCTACATGGAGTCTTTGGCACCTCTTCCTTTGCTATTCCAGCCTTTGCAGTTCAGGTCTTATTTTATAAACTCCCAAGTTCTACCAATGGACCTTTGAAGAAATGCTCTTGCAATTTTGAAAAGATATATTAATACATTTTACACCAGTTTTTCACCACTAACAGAGCTGCAATCTCAGTTCATTGGACTCATTTATTAGTTCCCTCTCATCATGCACGAGAGGAAGGATGATACTGTGAATGCTAGCTTAGAACATAATTTTACTAACTGGGCAAAAGGGAAGTCATGGTGAGAACCAGCATCTTAGTAATCCCCAAGATATGAACTTCAGAAAGAATATTACAATCTAATAAATTTTCAAGATTTAAAATTTGGTTCAAAAAAGAAGAATCTGGCCCAACCGGAATATTTAGAGAAATCCATTACACATATTTGACTTCTATCACCACATACCATATTCCTAAAGTAGCAGGGGAACACACCTTGCTTTGAAATCAATGCACTGGTACAAACAGTTGCTTAACAAGCAGCCTTCCAGAATTCATAAAGAAAATGTTTACATGCTAACGTAAATGAGTGAAAATCTTTGTGAGGCAGAACTGAAAATGATCAGAAAGTTTTTCTTTCAGTAAAATTCACACCATGTAAAATGACACTAAGTCAAAATTGACCCATCTACTCTTTTATTCTCTTTCAAAATAACTTTGGGGAAATTCATGCCTTACAGTCTCTTACAGCAATATTCCAATTTCCTACTAAGAGCAACTTTATAAACGTGAGAAACAGCAAAGCTTTGACTAAGACTCATGTCTTTATTTAAAGATTACATCAAACAGACTCAGCACAGACAGAAGTAGGAACAACTAACACAAACTAAGCACTGAGGGAAGAACAGGACTGGGGTGGAGCCAAACCATTTTTTGTGAAGGTATCATCATTGCAGGATACAAAAGCACTGTGTTGAGATAAAGCTGTGAATGAGCTCCCAGCAGTAATAAGTCTTTTATTCTTTAAAACTCTTAAATAACTATTGCAGGGCCTCTTAATTTCAACACTGAATTAATCATTTATCTAATCTAATGATAGGAGAAATCCCAGAGCAATTTTGTTTGAAAACTATGATGTCTTTACCCTTCTTCTCCTAGGGCTTCACGACTGTCCACATAATAACTATTTCAGAGCTTTACTCTTGGGTACAGCCATCTGTTGAACTACCTGAGGCCTCACAGTAGATTTCAAGATTAATAAACTCAAGTATCACTACATAACTATCTTACAAACTTTCCAGATCTATACAAACAAGGAAAAAAAAACCACCACACAGAAAAAAGAAAAGGCAGATCCTCTAGGTTCCAGCTCATCTTGCCATTTTAATTTAGCCTCATAAAATGTTGTGCAATTCAATAAAATCTTCATTTCCATGAGTACTGAAAGCAACCCATAAATTCCCTGTTCCAAACTGACAGTCCACCTATGAGCTTTCTCCCCCTACCCCCACTGAGTCAGTGTGGTTCCCTACTCCATGTTCAGCTCAGGAGAATGCTTACTACATGCCAGTTTCCCTAACGTAATCACCTTAAATACTCATGTCCATTAAGTTTAAAAATCTTAGGACCATTAAAATGGAACTCTTAGACACTAAGTCCCATATGGAATAAATCTCTCTGACAGTTTCTCCATTGGAAAGCTGCCTTGGATTCAGGGCTGATCTCTATCAGGGTAAGATACCAATGTTCTTTATGCACTCCTTGATAAGAGGGCAAAGCACATGCAGTCCTCTCAGCACGACATGCAAAGCAACACAGCTATTGGTAAGCAGCTTCAGAAACAGTTCTGCAAACCATAAGGAGATGTCAGAGGGAAACTCAGCTTTGGAACAATTTTATCTTTTAACAGATTCCTAATCCCCTCACCCCACTCCTGCAGCTTTACCTTTTAGAGAGAGTCACACCCCCACCAACGCCAGTTCTTGCATCCAAATTTAACAACTACAAAAATAAAATAAAAATGTGATAAGACAACCTTCACAAAAGAAAATAAATCAATTTTTTTTAAAAAAACAGCATTTTGAGGATAAAGCTGGAGTGCCTGCACTAAGCCATAACCTCTTTACTGATGGTTTTTTCCTTCCCCTTAACAGATTCAGGGACTGTAATAACATTTAATCCTCAGAAGCTAATCTAAATGTAACACTCAAAAGAAGACAAAGACAACGCAACAGAAAAAAAATTTGGCCACTGCCTTTTGGGAGTGCTGCTTTATCCCCGGAGCGAGTGCATTAATAGAGCTTGGAATGAAATGCCATTTTATTCTCTGTAGCTGGGAGGGGATTAGCAAGTTGTCTTCTCTAAACCCAGTCTGAGTCATGGCTCTATGAACACTGAGAAAAGGACGTGGAACAAAGTGAAGGGTGGGGAGCACTGGCTTTTTATTTACACGCTGCTCCCTTTGTGGGTGGGTACTGATGTGCACAGTTTGCTAAACAGGGAAGGAAAGGGAAAAAAGTTCTGGGTCCCCAGACTTTAATTTTGTTGGTTAACAAAAGAGAAAAATAATAATGCACCAATTATAACAACATCATTGAGACAATATGTCCATGGCAACTGTCCAATTCACCACAGAACATAAGCAACAAGGGCAAGTTACTTAAGGTGCTGAAAGCTGTGCACAGTGGTTTCTTGTTGCTAGGATCATCTTCCTGGGAGAAAGAAACAGACTGGACAGAGCCCTGAACAAAGGAGGAGACACTGTGGTAGGAGGAATATGGAGACAGGAGCGTGCTGGGTTCAGGTGAAGAGATGAGGAACAAAGTCCACTGCACAAGTCAGGCTGTGCAGGCATCAAGCCTAGTGTCCTACCTTGAAGTAGAAACCAAGAGCTAATGACCGTGTCAACGATTTAATATGAAGCTCAGCGCTAAGTACTTCACTTCTGTTTCTATACAAAGGGTGATAGGATGGTTTACCTGCCTACCTTGCACGCGTGCTGTGAAGGATCATGGGTGGAAAACTAATATTCCTAAATCCTGCAATGCTTGATAACCACTAAGGAGAGGAAATAGTCCATGGAACACTTGACCACTTGTGCAGAGCTGTAGGTGCTGATAACAGAATTACAAAAGTCAATAAATGCTTCAGGTATTTCTTATCTTTGCTTCAACATGGACTCCAAAACACAGGGTATTCACTGTGGAAACAGCCCCAGCTCTATTCTACTGTAAAGAAATAAGTACAATATTCACCTTGCCCCTCAATTTCAGTAGTGCCACACAGCTCATCCCTTCTCAAGGTAGCCTACAGACATGTTATCTTTTTATATAAAATTCACATTAGGGCAGGTGTCTCTTTTGGTGGAAGGAAGACAGCCTAAGGAATCTGGCCCTCTGTGGAATCTGACAGCTCATATGGCCTTGAATTAGCAGGGCATTGTACAATGAAACCAGAAGCCAGGGACTGGCAGGTGATCAAGGCTCAAATAAAAGGGGAAGAAACCCCTAAGAGAGCATAAATACATTTTCTGAATCTTGAAAGAAAGAAGTCATTAGCATTTGCGTTGGTCTCAGCCAAAAACCTTTATGAGAAATGGTTGCATTCTTGAGTTTCCTACATTACCAGTCTTCATCTCCACAAGAAACAGAAGAGAACAAATGAAATAAACCTCAGGAACTAAACTTAAGACTACTATAAAAAATAGGTTACAGTCTGTAATATCAAGTAAAGAACATAATCCAAGGTCCCAATCTCTTCCTTTACAAAGTCACAAGGATAAATCATTGCTACATGTGTTCCCAACAACTGATCACACATCTGCAGAAGCAAATCCAAGAAAAGACTGAACTGATCAAAGACTGTTAGAACTTTATGTCCTATGAATTTTTAAAATTTTATTTAAAAACAGAATTTAGAATTCTGCTATGGAAAACTGCACAAAAATGCACACAATGTGTTAGCTGCCTTGCTTTGGCTTCTTTAGCAACTTATTGCTTGACTGTCCAAACAAAAATGTGAAATTACAACAGGTTATGTGATGCTTTGGCAGCCAAATATCATTTTAAATAAAGACAACACAATATATTGCACACCCCACTAACATATTCATCACTACTATATCATCTATTTATGCAATTAAGTATCATACAGTCTGGACTGGACCCAACTGGACTACATATGTTGCTACTCCAGTTTATTGCATGTTGGCCAACTGTTTACCCAACTGAGATCCGAGTGCTGCTCTTGAAAGTGTAATTGCTTTGGACTCATTAATATTAAAGAATTGAAGAAAATATTTTTTTCTTGGACAGCTGTTAGTGCATGTAGAACAATAAGCTACAACACGCTACCGACAAATACAAGTGGAATTTAGACACTAAATATGCTCATGGCAAAAGGACAACATTAAAGGTCTGCTAATTGTGCCAAGGCCAAAAAAAAAGGTCAGAAAAATCATTGCATCCATTCTAAAAAAACATTCATGATAATTATAACTTCACTTTGATTGAAATTTACAGGGCTAAGATTCAGGCTCTTTACCTTTTTCTTCCCTGGACAACAAAAACTCTAGGACTGGTGCTGTTCTTCCTACTCCTGTGCAATAGCACAGTGCTGCAGCATGCAGGTTATAGACATTGGGTCAGCGTTTGAACTGATTAGACACATCCCACTGCTATTTTGAAAACCCTGCTAAATATTCCCATTTAATATGAATTTTTAAGTCCAGGTATTCTCTTTCATTCCCCCTTGCAGGATTTTAATACTAAATTCTGTCAAGCTTGGCACAGAAATGAAGGATGCTAGCTTACAGCTCCTCAGCCCCCTAAATACCTGACAGGGGGTGACTTCACACTCTGTTTATGGGAATATCCAGAGGCTACACACAGTGTTATGAAACGCAACTGGAACTGCTGAAAAGAATATAAATGGCACCTCACTTTATCCAGTCCTCTGCCTTGGTGGCTGCCTCCTGGTACTGCTCAGATGTCAGCTTGTAGATCTCTGCATTCTGAAACAAAGAATATAATGTTCAGCTCTAAGAATTAAAGGCGCTTCAGATCTTACCCCGTCATAAATTTATCTTCTATAATTAATAACTATTTCCAACAACAAACAGCATATTCAGTTCAAAGAACACAAAAAAATGCTTAAAAGTTTATTCTCTTTTCAGCAAAATGCATTAAGGCCACAACATGTCCTCCATTCCGCGCTTCATCTTCATGAAAGAGAAGAGGGGAAAAGGTCGCTAACAGCCAACCGTCAGCTTTGATTATTCCATGTAACCACAAAAACAAGGTGATCCCAGCACCAAGTTGTTTTGACTTAGGTTGCGTTTTGTTCTCTTTTTTCATCAATTGCTGTGAAGAATCTTGTAAGTTATTGACATGTAAGCATCAAAACTGGATGCTAGCACTGGAAAAATCCATTTTACATTTCAGTGCTTCTACTTATGTTATTCTTTAGAAGAAAATTATGCAGCCCGTTTCCCTTTTAACAACACAAGGAGGCATATCAGGTATCAGCTGAGGCACTGCCAAACAGTCTGGAGTGTCTTGCTGCAGGGCTTAAGAAGTTTGCATTAAATTCTCCTGAGCTTGCACAGAAAGAGTTTTAGTTCGCAACCGCTCAGCTGCTGAACGTGGAGGATGAATTCCTCCTCTTGGCTACACTTACAAGCCTCCCAAGCACAAATAGCAGAAGAGAATCGCTGTGCACCCCCGGCAACTTCGCTGCAAGGTCTTGTGTCACTTAACTGCTGATAAAGCTGCTTTAGGCAAAGCCTCTGAACTTCATACTGAAATAGCTGCAATTGCCTCACTCAAAGCTCATCTGCAAGGCCCTTAGTCTGAAAAGGCACATGCAGAAAATATGCAATAATCAATCAAAAAAGTGACAAAATGATATTGAAAGCGAGAACAGCTATTCATTTAGGGCCAGTTCTAGCTGCTATCTCATCTCTCCCCAAATTTGGTCATTTTATACAGAGTACTATTCTTGCCCTTCTTCATTTATTTTCCCATAAATGCAGCTGTGGTCCTGCGCATGATGAGGCGACACATATTGTTCAGTGGTTAGAAAAAGGAAAGGACAGATATAACTCAAGTTCTATTAGTGGTTCTGCCACTTGTGCAATCTTGGTCAAGTCACCATTTTCCATCTGCAAGCGAGGGATAACAGCTGCCTGTATCACTGAAGTTGTGTGAAGCTCAGCTAATTGGAAGGTTTATACAGCTTTGCAGAGCCTAGGCTTCAAGGTGCTATATTTAAGCGTTTTATCTCTGGTGCCTGAATTTCTGTCACATACCAAAAAAAACCCCACAGAACAGACTTTGCTTTTCCAAACTTTGACCTAGGAGACAGACTGAAACAGAGAAATCATGGATGAGTAACCACTTTAAAATGCATCTTGCCAGAAATTGTCATTAATGTTTTCATTTACTTGCTTGTTACATCATGGTCAAACTTCTATGCTATTAAACCCATTTTTCTCCTTCCTATAATGAAAAGTTCAGCTTTTAATAGAGCCTTTTAATGGTCCTGTAAACAGACCTCATGACTTTCAGCTCCCTGCTGTTACTTATTCACACATGAAACCACAAGACCTGTGCTTCATTAATTAAATTTGCCATTAAAAATTAAATAATGTGAATAAGTAGATGTAAGCGTTATCTCCATGGGCTTCATAAGTCTCACCGTTTCTCCAATTACTACCCAAGCAATTTCCATATTTCATACGGTCTGATTTCTCAAAGGGACTGGATTTGAGAGATCAAAATGAGAGAAAGTGGAAAAGAGAGAAAGCAAGGTAGTAAAATTAAACATTTTTCAGGCAATAGGAAGTAGCCCCGTCAGATACTATTAGCCTGCAGCACTCTGCAGTGAAACAGCAGCAGCAGGAGAGGAAAACAGGAACAAATATGTTGTACGTGAGACGCAGCATGAGGTTGGCATTTAACCCATCTTAAGAAAGAAAAAATAGCCAACAGATGCATTTGCTCACTGCACTGGCGATTACAGTGGTAGTGGCACAACCTCGCCTAGTTTCTTAGAGAGGGGGTTCAACTGCCCAGTACTAATGGTCAGCCTCATCTTCAACAACATCAGCTACAAACATGGGCAAAAATAGCTGGGAAAGAAACCAGTATGAAATAGCTCTGGATCCTAAAGCTGATGAAAAGCAGGCAAGTGCAAACCTGAATGGAGAGGCAAGAATCTCAGTCAGGGAAAGGAGGAGAGACCTGGTCTCAAAGAAACCACAAGGCACATGGCTCAATGTGAAGATCAAGGAGGGGCACAGACGACCTTCAACATGAAGATGAAAGCTGCAGAGTTTTAAAAATTAAAATGAAACATTTTTGCATGTGATCCAACTGAGCCTCTTGCCTTCGGATCAGACCTCTCTACTTTCTTCTTCCCCCTCAAAAACCCAAAAATCCAGTGAAGCATTATTTCCAGCACTATGAATTAGAATCTTTACATGCTTCCCCAAGTAAGAAAAACAGAGTTTTACCATTAAAACCTTAGTTCGTTCAACAAGCAGACTTGTTAAACAGGTTTTCCTTGCCCTCTCGGCCCTTTCCTACCTTGGGAAAGTTGCATTCACTTTGGTCCTAAACACAGGGTAAATGAGCAGCAGACGGGCCTTTCAGCCTGGGCACAGTCATGGCAGGATCTGTGATCTGGAGCTTCCACTTAGAGAATAACTTTCCAAGTGTCCTCATCTATATGGCTTCAGATGCAAAGTGTGCTTCAATATCAGTATTCTACCCTATGACACTGTGGTAGGGGATAGTGTTCCAACGGCCTACAAAGATCTAGGACTTTATAATAAGGTTGCAAATGAGGAATCAAGCCAGGAACCACCGATGCACTTCCCACAACTTCAGCAGAGCTGCCCACACATAAAGGCTATTCAGCAGGATCAAGGTGTGGTATTTGCACTTGAAACAAAGTCTGAGCTGCCCATAGTCTTAGGGAAGTCCTTCAGATTCATAAAACGATGTTCAGTTGTACATTAAAAGAGAGAACAGTCAACACAAAATTACATGACATCAATGCTGCTTTTAATTTACTCACAATATTTGATGCTTGAGATAAAATGGCAGCTCACAAAGAAAAAGTTGAACATGAGACCTCAACTATTATTAAATAAAGCTCCTGGCAATCTTAGTTGCAGGAATAAGTTTAAAAACATGACCAAAGGACACCATAAGGGCTCAAATAACAGGAGAGACAGAAAGAATGAATGAACCACCTAAAATGTTCCACTTCTCTCAATAAAGCTGAGCCTTAGGGGAGCTGACTGCAGAACATCAGAGCTTTGTCATATGAGGAGAGCGCTCTCCAGAGAGGACAAACAAACTAAACAAAGAAATGTTAGTTTGAAAGATTTTCCCCTGCTATTAAATGATAGTTCGTAGCAAATAAGAACACCAAGAAGTTATAAAAATACATAACTAGAGCCTAAAGACCAACAGAACCACTTTCTTTCAACCTGCTGCTTTTCTACAACAAATTTGCTGCTGCACCTGTGCTCCCCACTCTTCCCAAAACACCCTTTCAATAAAAAATCCCCTTCCAAAGACACCAATTTTGAAACTTAGAGTTAAATTTGGAGTAATTTTAATTCAGCATTCCTCCTTGGCTGTAAATGTGCAGAGAAACTCCCAACACTCACTACTACACCTTGCTACACTGCCCAGGCCCTTTCCACAACACATAGCAAAGAAAGAAAGAAAACAATACAGCAGAAGATGAAGTTCTCAGGGTTATTTCAGGAGGGAAAGCAATTGAAACATAAAGAGAACCCTGCCAGCTCATTCTCACATAGACTTTAAACCACATTCCTTACAGCTTCAGTGAAATATGCACTACTTGTGGTAACATGTAAAACAGAAAACCAAGCAATGTGAGCATGAGGAACTAGAAATTAATCAGATTTTAGGCAAAATTCTTTGTGAACATCAAGTAGCAGCAGCAAAAGCTTGACACTGGGACAGATTCTTCCATCAGGTTCAGTCTAGGTCAATAGATCAGGTGTCTGGATGAAAAAAACCAAACCCAACCACCATCACCTCTGCTATCTTGAGATATTTTGACACCTCAGAGTATAGAAGCTTGTCAGTGGTCACAGTGCTTAAAGATACAAAGAGGATTAACAGCTGTTGAAATGCTGCCAGTCTAGATGAATGCTACTGATATCTCTGATGAAACGGAGCAGGCCAGCAGAGGCCTTGACAAATGCTGCAGATGACAGCCGGGGGATTAGATGGTACAATCTGCCTCGCACCTGACAGATGCATTGCTTCCATCCCCTCTCCTGATGGCCATGCTCACCAGCTTCCAGCAACTTTCCTGCTGCAAGCCCCACCTGAGCTGCAGGGAGAACAGGAAGTGGTGCCATGTAATAGGGGGAATACAGTGTGTCCCGGGAGTAGGAAACACAGCAAATTTAGGACAGAAAGGGGAAAGTGAACGTTACTTCTCATGTATCAAATGGCAACTGGGAGACATTCAAATTCCTCCTTCCAGCTGCTCCTGAAGCCAGAAATAAGACCTTACACCATCCTGAAAAGCAGCACAACTGTCGCCTGCCTGCACGCACTTGGGGACAGGAGACACGCACATGCCCTGGACACAGCTGCTGCCATGAGGAACACGGGAAAGCTACAGAAAAACGTCTGTTAGTGCAGGCTTCAGGAACCGCCTGGACTCACAGCACTGCCTAAGGGAAGCAAAGGTACACTCAGGCACCACACAGCTCACCGGGTCGCTGGTTCACACGCACTATAAATCAGGTTGCTCATTCTCATCGCTCAGAAGTCTCATGCAAATGACTCCTAACAGATTTGAAAAATTACCCCATCTACTTGCACTCCTCCCACAGGTACCGAGGCAGATGAGCTGAACCGATCTGTTCACTGGACGACCCTTTGGATCTGTTAAAATCAACCTACACAATCAATCACTGCTATCAACTTTGGTCCAGAACAGGGAGTTCGGGAATTTCAGGACACGTTGCAAGATGCAATTGCTTCACCTCCTGAGCTTGCTTCTCTTGAGTCCCTGCTCAGCCTGTTTGTTGGTGTCAGCTAGCATTTAGCTAAGAGAGATCATTCACATTTTCTCCTTCCTATCAAGCACAAGTGCACATACACATAGAAGCCGATTAATGAGGAAGAGAAATATGCATGTAAAGCATATCACAGAAGCATAGCACAGAAGCCAAGGGTTAAACTGCTTTTATGTGAATTCAAATGTTTTTTCTGAAAAGGTAACAGAGGCAAGATGCAAGCAACTACAAACAGCTTGCTAATACAGAGAAAAAAAATCTTTTTTTTTACCCAAAGCCAACTTCTAAACACAGCTCTGTTGTTTGCTGTTCATGTGTGGGTTTATCCACTCCTCCCGCTGAGACCAATAATGAAATGAGAGCATTGAATCTATGTCATTCTATTCTTTCCTTCAGCAATAGGCTGAGAGATCATAAATTTTGGATTAAGATTCAGAGAGGATAAAAAAAGAGCAATGTCCACAGCAACAACATAGGAAAGTTAAACTAGTCATGGCTAGAAGTACATTCTTGTTTGAACAGATCTTCTCACAACTGCAATATTATCCTGAGTTGAAAGCAAAATATTAATTCTCTAGCATACCTGGACAGCTTCTCAAAGATAAAATCCCCCAAAATACCAATATCCACAAAACTTTGGGGAGGCAGACCTGGGGAGAAGGATCACAGCTAGGTTTATGCTATGGATAACAAAAAGGTTAAGCTACAGCCCTTAAAGCACACAGTGAATCAAACAAAGCCCAGGTCTTGCCAGAGCCAGGTCCCACACCAATACACTCCATTTGGGTGGAAACAGGCTTACAGACCCAGACTGAGATTCCGTGCCAGAGTAACACTGTCTATACAAAGGTACCCTGGGAAGAGTCCAATTAAAACAGGTAGCCCACAGAAAGGTGGTACTAGGAACTTCTCCAAAGACCTGCAAGTGCCTCACTGGAAATGTGCAGAAAAGCCTTATGTTACCTTCAACTCAGAAAGCCAGCAGCAACAAAGAAATTATTACTACAGAGGTGATTAAAAGGGGAAGAAGGAGCAAAAAAAAACCCCAAAAATAATTAAACACTGTGTTTGTATGAGGTTGCTTTAAAGCACACCGTTCTGAAAGACTGCAAGTAAAGCATTAGTAAAACACAAACTCAGGAAAGTAAAAGCATCTTCAAAGAGAAAGACCCTAAAATGCCAGCAGGCGACCCAGGCTTTCCGACAAGGATGGCAATAGAAACGTGAAAGGTCTAGATTAACACCAAAACTGTTGTAGGAGAGTACTGCTCTGCTCTCCTCCTAGCTGGAAGCTTAATATAGGAACAAGTAGTCTTAGTGAGGAATTCACAGTAAATGCCCGAATCAATTATACCTGACAAGTATGGGTAAACAGGCTTCCCAAGCATTGATTAAACATCAAGGGTTTTCAGCATCTACTTCAGAGAAGTCCTACACCCGGCTGAGCTGCACAGATAACGTTGTACCCATGACTTTAAGGGCACGGCATTGCCTGCTAAATTCCTGTGTCCAGGCTGGGCAGCTGCACAAGTCCCCTAGTGATACCTGGCTCCTATCAGCCGATCCATCACACAACCAGGGTGAACTCCTAGACCACAGGACGCTGCCTCTAACAACTGGGCATTGTCCAAGAGAGTCACAGGCATGCAGAGAATCTGTGCTAAGGGAAGGGGAGAAGAGAGAAAGAATATCAAGAGTGCCAAGGTATGCAGCCGAAAGTTTCACTGGGAAGCTGACCAGCACTTCAGAGGGAAAAAATCCCAACAAAAACCCAAACAGAAAATTGGCAGTCATCAAGTACTTGTCATACATTAAAAAAAGATACTAAGTACATTCCCCTGTCAGGCCCATCACAGGAGCTTATTTCAGGAAGAGAGGAACATTGTAGCTAAGGTTTGATGCCATCACACCAAAGCTGGTATTTGACAGAGCCTCCAGCAGAACTCCCACCACCTCGGATGGGCATGCTGCAGCTAAAACTCCCGGCTTTCTCTGCTGAGAATATCCCCAAGCCCCATTTATAAACTGCAGCAGCTTGCCCAGTTAACAGTTCCTGTCACAATTTTAAAAATCTAAGTTATATTCATGACCCCATCCTTTTCCACAACAGGTAGCTAAGGAATGCAAATCACTAGATTCCCAGGGGAAGCCAGGACAGGAGGGACCTGAGGCAGAAGGATGCACAAGAGGACTGGAGAACATTGAAGGAAATGCATCACATCCACGCACTTGCATAAGTAAAGGGCACTGTAAGAAAGAGAGTCACTATAAGAAACAAACAAACAAAAAACCACCAAAACACAGTATACCAGAGCCTGCAAGTTCCACCCCTTCCCGGGGTCCTTCCTCTACCCCCTGCAAATTATGTTCCATGTGCAGTTTCCAGTAAATCAAGCTTTACTAAATAACCCCGACATGTGCAGGGCTGAGAACCAGCCAACAAGCAATGATGAGATGTCCCTGGAATGATTAAGGAAAACGCAGACATCTCTCAGGTTACCAGGAAGCCTGTTGTACTCTCCTCTTAGTGCATATGCAATGCTGCAAGCACTGTTCCGAAAAACCTCCGATATTCAAAGGCTCATTTGGTTGACAAGGAGCCTGTGGATTCGTGGACAGATTGTCACACAAACTGTCAGGTTTTTCGAAAGACTATCAGACCTCTCTTTGCCTACGTTATGGAGCACATCAAAGACACAGAAGATGAACCAGACACAGACTGAACAGATCTGACAGAATGGTGGGTGTACATATTCAGAATACTGTACTGCTGGGGGGGGGAGGCTTAATGTGAATAATCAGGGGCTGAAAGTTCCAGAAATGTGACAGTTTTTGGCAGCGATTCTCATCTTTGCATTTATTTATCGAAGGGAGAAAAACTGCCATACTAGAGGCAAACTTGGGAGAGGAAGAAAAATTGTATCAGCAGCAATTTATTTTGCCACTGTACTTTTTCTTTATTATTATTACTCTCAGAGCATTTTCTAAAGATATTTGTATTTTCAGTCAGGGTTTTCTCACTATGCTTGCAGCTTCTCTTCCCATTTTATCCTGTAGGAGAAGCTGGTTTAATGATTACAGCCAAAAAGACCGCTAGGATTTTGTACAGGTCACTGTACACAGTTAATGACAGACAAATCCACACTTTCAGAAGTGCCCGCTGGCTCGTGGCTCTGTCTGGAGATGATGAGGAGCTCATTATTCAAAACTTCAAGCTCAAGTTATGGGTAAACAGCACACCTGAAAAAACATACCATACCTGGACAAACAAAAACTGAAATAACAGAGGCAGTTACAGAAAATACTAACCTTAAGAATTATGGTCTCACCTTTTAAATGAGGACAATGCTCACTTATCTTTCAGTGAGCTACAAACCTCAGTTAATGAATACCTGGAAAAAGCTCCCAGCTCCACAGCTCAAAAATAGTTTTACAAGGATAACTTGATGTCATTCCCCTTTACTAGTAATATTTCGACCAACATTATAAAGCAATGGTATATTTATTTTACAGCTGGCAAAAAAAAAGTTATTAGGCTATTTTTACCAAGTAGTATTGATTATTACTTAAGATAAAAGGAAACACTGCTAAGAAAAAGAAAATGGATTAACACTGATTCCTTTGGCCAGCCCTTTACAATACCACTGTCACAAAACCTCCAGTTCTCCTTGCAAGGCATTCCAGAGAAAAGAACACTAGTATCTTTTTATATTTATTTTGCTATTCGAAATGGACTTAAATTCTCCACACAATAAACAGAAAATAAATACAATGCTTATCCTAAGATAAAAAAGCCAAGGAGGACAAAGGAGAAGGGATGGGAAAAAGGATAAGAAAGAAATCAGAAAACATTTGTAAGCAATTTCCTTTCCATCATTTGACAGTCTCATTTGCTCTGCTTTTAGTGATCTTCTCTTTCACATGGTTTTTAACGGAGCTGTTTTGCCTCCTCTGAAGAGGACAAGGCATTGAAGAGACATGTCTATAGCTGGCAAAGAGCTTGTGAAGTCTCCAAGGACAAGCCCAGAAGGACCACAGACCGCCAATCAGGTGCAGAGAGGCATTTTCACACCAGGGCTATTGAAATGTAAATATTAACAGAAAAATCAAACACCCACAGCAAGCAGAGGCAGCCACACAAATGCTTCACTCCCATACTCCAGCAGCAACCAACTCCTTCACAGTTGATGATTGTCACAACCCTGCTGCACGATATCACCCACAGCCTTCAACAGCATTCGGACACCACCAGCTTAATGTCACCGCATCTTCATTGCGGAATCCAGGCGGAGAAAACGGAACAAGGGATTTCTCACTTTTAAGCCCATTATGGAATAATAAGAATAATTACTTAACATTAAACCCAAAAACTCTCATAAAGCCTTGCTGCCATCCGTCTCAGGAACATAAATGGGAAAATGTCACATGTATGGTGTACCATACACCCGCAGATGAAAGCTAAATCTACTCTCAGAATTTAATCTCAAAATGCCATCTCTAACAGTGAGCACCACGTGCAAACAGTGATAGACCTTGACTTTGGGACTGAAGGAGGAGAAAATCAAAGCAGGCTTAAAGTTCCAAAAGAGATATTTTGGTACAAGCATCTGTAATTATCCAGGGTTTGTTGCTGTAGCTGATAAACGTTGTAACAAGAAAAGGCTTGGGAAACAGTGTTATAACTGGATTTTTCAAGCTCATGAAAAAAGTATCAGTTTTTCACCCAGATCCACTGGACAAGACCAAACAAAACATCCAAGCCCTTCAGCTGGGGACAGCTTGGGCTCAGAAACCAGACAAGAGGAATGCAAACAAGGACAGAATGAGACTTCTGCTGGGGAAGAACAGGAGGTGGGGAAAAAAAAAAAAACCAAACAACAAAAAAAAGCCCCACCACCACAAACACTGCAGACCTGGAGCCAAACCCTCTCTCCACAGAACAAGTGAACACACAGCAAACTCACACCCAGCCTTGTCCTATTTTCCCCCGGCAAGGACAAACTCAGTGTTCCTCACCAGGATGCCCTTTGCCTATCACAGAAATCGACAGCTAAGACACAGTTGTTATTTTTTTGTTGTTCTTCCTGCAACAAACCCTTGCCTCTAACTGAAAGAAGAGTTATCATCTCGATGCCACACAAATGAGTGATTGACCATCAGGAATTAATGGCTTTTTGCTGCTGCTAACGGAAACTGTATCTCAACAAATGACTTAAAGGTGAAAGGTCTCATATACTACACTTAATCCCCTAAACAGCCATAGGAAATTCTGTGGTATACATAACTATTATGAAAAGAGAAGTTAAAAAATTCATAGACATGCCCAGGCAGGCACACAATACAGCACTTCTTACACACCCCTGTGAGTCGTCTTCTCCGTTTCAAGAATCGCAGTCCTGCCAGTTCAAGGCTTGCTGCATGTCAGGGCAAATGAGATGATTCCTGCATACCATCCAGTGCATCATAAAACATCTCTGGGGGAAAAAAAATTTTAAAAATCCAGGCACTTCTCCACTGACCCAGGCATGCAAGCTCACAGCAAACTTGCAGCTTGAAATTATACATGCAAACATTTGGCTTCTGTTCAGAAGAAAAGGGAGGGAGAAGGAAGGAGAAAGAATTTAGCCTTTTTTCTTATGAAAAGGCCTGAAATGCAATAAATCGGGAAGGAAAAGCAAAGCTAGCTCTTCTCTTAAAATAACCTAGTTATTACAAGTCTTCTCAAATCAGAGGCTTAGAGTTTTATCTCAGCTCCCTCATTTCCTTCTCCCATCCCTCGCTCCTCTGTGGCCCCTTGAAAGCTGACACAGATTAAGTGGCCTCAGCTTTTTCTGGCTCTGTGGCCGTTCCTTGCTGTCACTGCCCTCTGTGCAGGGCAGCACCTGTTATCTGCTGGCTACTCCACTGGGAGCACCCACCAGGGCAAAACTCTCCATGTTTGTCAGGGTTCAACTCTACAGAAGGCAGGCAGTTCTAGCATGTGCAAGGTGTGTGTTTATTACTTTCATTTAAAACAAAACAAATTCAGCCATTATTTTGTATATACTTACAATGAGTCTGGACCATGAATGAGTCAGGTAATCTTCATTTGAGTAAGGTTGTTTAATGATAAACTGCCATTGGGATCATTCTCGGTGCAGCAAAATACATAGCCAAACCACCAACTAACCCCAAAAACAAGCAAACAAAAACCCCACCACTCATCATTCTGGGATCCAGAGATTCTGTGACAGATGAAGCAAATACCATTTGCAGTGGCTCAAGACCTCATGGCATGCCTGATGGTGCACATGTATTTAAAAACATTAAAACATGTTATTTACAAGCTACTTCTGAGTCACTCTGATCTCTTGGGAATGTGCATTATATGTTCAAGAAACTGGAATAGCTCTTTTATTTGTTTCTTTAAAATGACTGGCAGATGGGGAAAAACCTTCAGAGAATTGGCCCTAGGCTGTCATGAAACATGTATTTAACACACCCACAGTAAACTACTACACACACTCCCTTCAGAAGGTACAGCCACTGTAAATAAGGAGTTTTTAAAGTCTGATCCCTGGACTAGTTAATTCAGGACAAATTTGAGATGTTCTGTGGAGTCTGCCCAATTTACAGAGTAATTATTAGACATATTTTCCATTAGCATGATGACAGCATATTCTGTAAGGGCAGAGCCATAATTCTAAGGACCTTTTCAAAATGAGCCCAAACCTTGCCTTTATTTTTAAGTCACAATAGTATTGCCTTTTTTTCCTGCCACGTGTGGAAGGACAGCTGTGGGCTGAAATGGAAACCTCAGGTTCCCCAAAGTCTTATGCAAGTAGATTCCACACACACAGAGAAGTTTTGTCTACCTGAAACAATTTCCAAGACTAAGTCTAAATCTGGAATATCCCAAGAGAAGCACAAGCTTCAATCATCCAAATCCCAGCAGGCACACAGGCTCCAGCCTCAGGTCTGGAACATATTTAATCAATTCACTGTGCTAACTCTCTTCAGTTTCATAAAATAGCCAATACTGCAATAACAGGGCCAAAAATTAATTGTACACTGGTTGGCGAATTACACGGAAATAACAGTCAGCACTGGTATTTGCTGCAGCAGAATAATGTACTTGATGCTAAGGTATAGCTACACCACAGTGAAAATAGGTGAGAGAGACAATGTGTCTGCACGCATGTGTATGTATGTATGAGTACACAAGTGCTGCTTTCCATTAGAAAAGTAGCACTGGTTTTACTGGTGACAGCACTACCTGTATATATGCACGTTTATAAATACCATTCTGCTTATAAACAAGCATATAATCAGCACAAAGAGAAAAAATACAAATTTAAACTATTAGGCAATAAGAAAATGAAATGAAGGGAAAACTGGGTTGAATAAAAATGGTGAAGGAGAGTATCAGAAATATTAGATAACGGGGAAAGCTCTCAAAAGGAAGACAAAAGCACCCCTTGTTTTGCTCTTTTTGGACTAGACTTGACAAACACTCCAGTGTTGAGTTCTAACAAAGAGACAAGATCACATTCTAGGTCTTTTTGTTCTGCCTTTAACAAGTCCTCATAGTGATACACTGATGAGACCAGATACCAGATTGTTATCTAAATTCAGCTGCTAAATTCAGTATTAAGACACTAAGTTCAAACCACACATTGCCACATTTATTTCACAAGTCGAGCCTGAGGATGTATTCCTCCAAGATGAAGCAGCCCATAAGCATCATTCTCTCCCTCTGCAAAGGTACTCTAAATGCCAGGGAAACAAAATCACCGTAAGGCTCTGACAGTTCACCCTTCAGCACACAGGCTGCAAACGCATCTCCACGCTAATCGGGCAGACTCAGGAGGAAGCAAACACTTTAGTTGCTGTTTGCATAGAGGCTGCTTGTAATTTGATGTAATGTACTGTACATCGGTCAACACATATTGAAGAGGGAACATACACACTGCAGAGAAGGCAGAGAGGCAGCGCTGACATCTAACACATTTTATTTACCCTGTTACAGATGTTCCTTGAGTTCATCAAATTACTAATCAATTTATCTGATCTCTAAAAGCTGGTGTACTGAAGTATATTAACTACTAAACTTTACAAGCTTTGAGCAAAACAGCCATTAAATGAGAGAATTGAGCACAGGGTACTGGAAGTCAGTTTGTGAGTTGGCCAATGGCAACAATGAAGCAACCTCTCCCTGCAGACAGGGAGATGATGGAGAAGCATCAGGAAGGCAGCAGCCTCCTCTAGATGCTGTTCAGCCCTAATGGATACTGGCAGAAGGAAGAAATTAGGGATACTATATTCCCTTCTCCCTCAGCATAACATCTAATGTCTGTGAATAACTGAAAGGAGGAAGAGGATGGGAGGTCAGAACTGGTTCAGATGACAATTTATTTCGTTCTTTTTTCATTTTTTTCCCCGTCCAGAGATTTAACGCGCACACAAGACAATCTTCAGTTCTCTAAATATCAAAGGCTGTGCTCAGAGACTGCTAGAGCCGCCACCGCCTGAAAAAGAATGTCCTCACAGCCTCGGATGGACAGCCAGAGCAACTGGGAAGTGATCTGGATGATTAGGATGGATCTCATCAGCCTGTTTCAGAAAACTATACTGCGGATTATCATCCTTCTGTTCAGAAGATTAAATCAGCAGTTCGATGAACTGGGTGCTTTGTTATACTGCTCCACTGGCCTGAAAGGCAAACTGCGTTTTTGGATCACAGCTTTTGTAGGTTCACATAAAGCCCTGTTAGTTCCATGGGAGAAAGGGTTTACAGCAGGGGCAGGGGATGAGAAGAGAATTGAACAAATTAGGTAAGAAAAAAAATGGAAATTGTAAAGAATAGCATAAGGCTTGATTATGAAGGTGGGGACAAGAAATACTTCTGAAAGGGAAACACTTTTTTTGAGACCAGAACTCGGTTTTGCTGTAGCTGTTCTTCCTCAAAGTACCCCACAGCACTGGCTAGAACAGTGAGTTAGTGGCTGGCAACACTGACTGGAGGCAAACAAAGCAGCCCTTAAACACACAGCAATAGCTCACACGCAGCCCTAAGACATTTTATTGAGAAAGTAAATGGTGCTGGTGACACCTGCCAAGACATATCAACTCATTTAGAGAAGGGCACTGAATCTTTAACTCCCACTGAGAGGGCAGAAGGTTCGGCTGGAGATAACACCTTAACACATTGCTTTTTCAAATGTAGGTGACTGCTCTCTAGGTCTCATGGATACAGACACAGTCTGGGATCCCAACTCAAGGAACTGACTTCTTGTTCCTTCCAACAGAAAAACCCTGCCACCTTTGCCAGGTGACATCAGTTTGTCCAGCGCCACAGAATCTGCTTAAAATTGATCATGAAGACCCCATATGAGCACATTCTGGAAGGCTTTTTTTTCCAGGCTGCTGTCACTTTCTCTACTGACATTTTTATCGAGATGAGTTACTGGGCAAAAAGCATAGAAACGACAGTGGACTCACATATAGGGGTGACCTTGGTGCATCAGAAGTGGGAAACTGCTCCAAGAAGAAGGATCAAGGCCAATAAGAATAACAAACAAAAATCAGTTCCACTCCCATTCTTTACACATCCTAAATGCTTTACAAACATGAGTTAAATGGTAAATACAAGGACAAAAGGAGATTAATTTAAACAAACCAAACAAGGTAAATGCCACACACAAAATTACAAGATTTGTGAAGCTAAGCAGAGAAAAAGGTGCAGTCTACCTTATTAATTAAAAAAAAAAAGGTTTGTTTAATGCATTCCTTTCACACTTGCATAAATACACTACAGCTTACGAGTACCTCTCGTGCTACTGACTGCTCTGAAAAACTACAAGCGGAAAAACATGCATATTAATGTACCCACTGCTCACAGGAGTCTACAGCCACCTAAAAGATAACGTGGGAGCCAGAGCTTAGGAAAATCCAAACAAAGAGGAGACATCCATCTATAGCAAGGAGTTTCGCTTCATCTGCCGAGATTATCTTTCAGCCTTTCTCTGTTGTTTCACACTACTCCAAAGAGCTGCCCCTGTTTTCCTATGCTGCTGCACTGCCTTTAACCTTTGTCAGGATAAACCCAGCAAGAGGCCAAATAGCAAAAGGAGTCAAACAAATATTTACTTGGGAGAAAGCGTGCCACTAGTATGCCAAGTGAAATCTCCTGGAATTCAAAGGGTTTCAGGAGAGATTGCATTTCTTTCTTAGCATACTTTTTAAAGGATATTTCTACCACTTGGAGAAAGCAGGACAGTGCATACACAGAATCCTTAACAAAAATCCCAGTTCTGAGCAGTGTATGTGTTAACTACTTATAACAAGCTTCCTCCATCTCCCTCCCTCCCTGCTTCTCAGTAACATACAAATGCACAAAAGAACATCAGCTTAACTTTATCAAACTGAGTGTTTCTAAGGTTTTCCTTACAGATTATTAGGTCAAACTCTCATTCTTTCTACCCAGGGAAACACTACAGTACAAAACTTTCTTCAAAACAGTTGAGACAAGACCCACTTTTTGTGAAACAGTTCCAAAGTACATCAATGAGATGTAAAATTACTCTAACAGGTCAGAGTTAGAAGTTTAACCACTTATAACAAATTACTCAAGTCTCGTTACTGGATTACTTATTGGAGATTAGACGGTCACATTGGAAATACAGGTGTGGAATGGAATGTCTATCACCAGCTCCAAAATCCTGCAATTACACACAGTCATATAAGAAACAGTCAGGTCAAAGGATCTATTCCCTGTAATTTTCCTGATTACCAAAATACTTCAGTCACTCCAACAAAAACATACAAACAACCCAAGGGACTGAAACACACAACTGCAATGAACTACTGGAGTTAAAGCGAGGGAGACCAAGGGCATCACCAGCATTCTTATTCTCTGAAATTAATTTGTTCAACAAAATTCAATTTAAAAAAAAAAAAGCCGAAAGCACGTGCACTGCAGGCAGAACAAAGCCTACCACCCCATCACACACATACAACCCCCGACAAACTGGTAACTGGTTTAATTCCAGTACAGCTACTTCATGCGTTCAAATCTGCACTCAAAATAGCTGAATGCTGCTAGTAGCAGTAGTGCCTGGCATCTGCTCAACGCAAGTCAGAAGTGCAAATCAAGCGTTAGGCACTACAAAGAAACAGAGAACCAAACAGTGATTCTGATACAGCTACCATAGATATTCACAGTCCATTCATATCGTGATCACTGTGTGCACAGTTCTGGTTCGTACCTCTCGGAGAGGATTAAATAGATGTGGAAAAGTTTCAAAGACAACCAGCGAGGATGATCAAAGCATCTTACACTCGCTCCTGGACATCCACTTTGGGTTAGTCAGGAGCAGCATACTGAGCTAGATGGATCTTCAGTGTGACACAGCACTGCCACACTTGCCATCTGTCTTCTTCCAGTGATTTAGTAGAAGACATAGGGAAAACCCCAAAAGCTGAAACACTGAAATATTTTCACACATGCCCTTTCCTGTGAAAATTTTAATAAGAATATCTAGAGAAACTGACTTTCTCAAGATCTATTTGATAAAACATACACCCATAGTTCATCTCACACAAAACTAAAGGCAAAGCCTTTTTAGCATTTCTATAGTTTTACTGTTTCACAACACTTTGCCCTCCCATTATCAGCTATCCCACCATATAGATGGAATAACTGAGATAGATGGACTAAGTAATTGTTTCAAACTCCCAGAAGAGAAACAGCAATTAGAAAATGAGTAGTTTTCTTTCTTCCAATTCTGTGCTCTGTCCAGTAGATTACAGTACTCTTTCAGAGATTACAAAATAAAGGATAATGTATGCACACAATCTGCTGCATTCAAGGGAACTACTGAGTTCAATTCTGGTCAATACATCTCAGACAGAGCTGCAAAAGGGAAAGGGTCCGAAGACAAACAAGCAGAATGAGAAACCTGGGGAAAAAAAAATCATTCGCACAAGCAGAGGCTGAAAAGGTGAGGACTGCTGAGCTTAATCAGAAGGTAAAAGAGGAAACAGAAGTCTACAGATAAGGAATAATTAAGAGATAAAGGATATTGAATGAAAAAAAGTATTCGTAACTGGTAACAGAGAATTTATAGAGTATATAAGTTAACCTGTGGCACACACTGCCACGTGATATTGGAGGCAAAGAGCTAAACAAGGCTTCAGGAAAAACGCCTGAGACATGTAGAAGAGCAATGGCAGTAATCCAAGTCCCATTACAGTGAATAAAAATAGTGAATGAAAATAAACTCTTGCAGCAGGGCATGTGTCAGCCTCTGACTGACAACACCTAGGAAAACTTCTCAAAGTTGTTCTCCAAAAGGGTTTTTTTTGTTGTTGTTTTGTTTTGATGAGTTTTTTTGCATCTTCCTTCAAAGTCTTTGAAAACTGACCACTGCCAAAAGAAACAGGACAGCCTTTGTGTTTGATTCAGTGCAGCAGCTACTACATTGTAAGGAGTATATAACACAATTATTCTTAGCTTCCTGCCGTGAAGGTATATAGTTCTCAACATCAACAGTTGAAAACATCCTTCAAAAACAAATCCCTAAATCTCCTCCTGCTGAATTTAGTTATCATGCAGAAGTAGGGACAAAGCCAACCAGAGGTTATAGATAGGCACAGCAGATGAGGACAGGAGGGGAATTCCTGCCAGCCTGGTCCTTAGAAGGAGAAATTACATCTTTCTGCCTCCACATTGAACCATCACATGCATTCACTCCCAGCCTGACATCTCCAAACTACCACTGACCACACTTTAAGGTGATCATGCCCTCTGTAAACAGCAGAGAAAGCAAACTTCTCTTTCAGAGCTCCTCCACATCTTATCCCCTTATTTATAGCTTTTTTCTAGTATAGACACATACATACACAGATACATAAAAATATAACTAAACCTGAGTTGGAAGGTTTTAGCACAGTGGAAGGAAAAATTAATAAATAAATGTCAAGGCCTGCGTGTATTCAAGAAATAAAAGCAGAATTATATAAAAGCAACAGCTAATAAAAAAGATTGTTCTGTGTTGTGTTTTCCATCTTACCAACCATTATAGGAATAAAATTATCCACAGAGAAGAGAAAACCTTTTTCAAAACTAATACAATTAAGCTTTATTACAGTGTTTCAAGTACATTTCTCTCCTCTCCCTTCTAGCCCCCTCCACCTCCCACTCCAGACTAACGGTTGGAAGCATTGTTCCATTTTATTACCAGCAAAACGCTAGTGTTTAAGGGTCAGAAACTATCCAGTGTTTCAAGAGAGGAAAGAAAACCCGTCCTTTTTATCTACTTGCTTTTGTACACATAAGAACTAGAAGACAGACACTATGTAGTTCTGCAGTTTGAATAGGACAATGGGCAAGCCACCTTACTCCCCTGAGAAGATCCTGCACTAAAATATCCATCACCTTGTTTAAAAAGTTACACTGCAGCAAGGGACATGGATCTGCAAAGGGAAACACAAAATACAACAAAAGACTTCCAAAAGGACAATGCAGTCTGGACGCAAACTTCTCCCCACTCCACTGTCCATAATGGACAGACACACATACAAATTCTCCCTGTGGTTTCCATTTCATGAAACCAGATCCAGAGAGAAGAATATAATAGAAGCACACAGCATGAGACCACGAAATTGCAAAAATTCCCTTTGCATATGAACATATGGACAACTGTGATAATTAGAGCGATAGCTGCTAGATTGTTTGTAATTCCACTGAACAATCCCCATTATCTAGAAATAGAATTTAAAAATCTGAATGCAACACCGAGTGGTAGTTTTAATAGCTTATTTTTTAATGAACTGTATGGATTAAAGTGTTGCAAAATTGTATCATGTGAAATTGCTCATGGGCATGTTTTAACATCAATGGCTTAAAAAAAAATGCTGCATGGACAATCATGCAGTAACAGTGAATGAGAAGGGGAATAGATGTGCCAATAGCCTCCTAACCATTTCTATAATCTGCAGTTTTCCCATGTTCCATATTCACCATCCCCATACATGTTGGCAGTAAAGCTGATTGATTTCTCTGTCTCTTTACAACCCACCTTTTTCATTGTTTGTATTTCTTTTTAGTCACATAACACAAATACAAGATGCATATACGCAACTCCCTGTCAGGAGGTCTAATTGCTTCAAATTGGAGAAGATTATTCTCCACATTTATTAAAAAATAAAGACTACTTATAACATTATTTCATTTTACCAGGAAGTGAAAAACGCATTAGTTCATAAGGAACAGCATGGCTGCTCCTATTTTTATGGCATCAATTTTTAAAAACTCATCATGGTAAACAATTAAACAGAGAAGCAAATCCTACGTTTAGGGGAGAGATTCAAATCCCTAAATGGATTTTCAAAGGTCATTTCAGGCTTAAAAGATGCTTGACAGTGTCTCTTTAAATCACGTTCATTTCAAAAGCTTATCCAGCAAGAAGCAGGCATTGCACTGCAGCACCACTCCTTGAACTGTTGGGTTCCCCAGAGAAAAATTAATAATACAACTTTAACTCATATTTATAGTGAGACTTGTGGTTTTGTTTTGTTTTTAATTTAGGAAAGGATTTTAAACAAAAGGAATGAAAAAAACGGGGCACTTCTTTCAATGTAGCTTTCACCTAAACCCCATGGTGAAAAAGAAAATGAAGTTTGAACTACTAGAAATCTTCTTTTAAAATCACCCAGTTACACCCCCCATATCTTTCAAATCCAAGTTGCTCAAATGATTTGGTCAGTACAGCTTTTTCATTGCTTAACTATGCAAGGGGTGGGGGGCAGATAGATACTTGGAACTGACAGTTGCAAGTTTCAGCACAATGCTTCTTGTTCCTCTGATTTTTGGATCCACATCCGATCCCATGAGTATGCAGAAGCCACAAATAAAAGACAACATAGCCTTACCTTCCTCTCAATGCGAGCCAACTGCTCTTTATAAAAGGCCTCTTGCCGCTTCAACTCTGACTCCCTGCCTTGCAGTTCCACGACCTGGGAAGAGGAACAAAAGAGCATCAGTAGAAAAAGAAATTAAAAAGTGTGAGTGTAATGAAAGCACATAGGGTGCAGACTGGAAGGAATTAAAAAAAATCATTGCACAGGACTGGTGTATGGGATCCCTCTCAGAGGGACTACAAACCTTCAGTATTCCTGTTCATTTTGGATTATCCTCACGAGTTTGAAATGCTCTTAGTATCATGCTCAAACTCATAACCCTGATTTTATTTCTCCTTATTAAATGCAAACACATAATCATAGAAAGGTGACACCCTCCTATCGCCCTTTTCAGAACTCCACTTTATCCAAGTCTTTGTTTTTCATGAATCACGATGTTTATTACTCCACTTCAATGTTCCTTACCTTAAAAACAAACCTCTCTCCACACACTCTCGGCATATACCCCACCAAGCACCCACAGAGTTCCTCTGGGTGAGTGCTGAAGATTTGGAGGGATGGTGAGTGTCAGAGAACTTCTCTTCCATCTTCCAAAGTTAAGTGTGACACTTCCAAAACAGTAAACTTTGTACACAGGCACGTGCTTAAGCATAACCAGGTCATCAACAATGAACCATTGCGTTGTTACAGCAACAGATTTGCCTTTTAGCTCTTTGCAACCAAGAGCACTTCGCTGCATTCCCACCCCTAAACTGGACTAGCACTAGGAAATCATGGCATTGCTGGATCTGAACTAAACTTTTTAAGCTTAAAAATGAAAAGCAACAATACCAAGAAGAATGGCACTTGTTTTTCTTCCCCCATTCCACCCCAAAATCTCCACGTAAGTTATCACTGGGCTAGAATTATTAGTGTGCTTAACACAAACACAAACCTGCTAATCTGCTGACCTATAGCATCCCAGCAGCACTGCTCTTAGCTTTTAATGATGATGGTGCAATAACAGAAAATGCTGGTCCAATATGATTAGGCAGCTGGGACAAACATCCTCGTGGGCTCAGACCTGTCATTTTATGGCCAACAGCCATTGTTAATGAGAAAAAAAATTGTAACTGAAAGCCAGTTGCTGTACATTTCCTTCTTTTTACTCCCCTGCTGATGGAAATACAGTGGCATAATAGGGCTCAGTTGAGATTTTAAGCTAGGTAGTGAGGGACAGTTGATAAGTAAATAAGAAAAGAAGTAGAAGTACATTAAATAAAGGGTTTGTGGGGGTGTGGTAGTGGTGTCTGTTTGTTTGTTTTTAAAGGAAAAATAAATATTTTGGTTCCCACATTTGTCATCCCAGCCAATAGGGCCAAGGTAAGGCACAAGCACTATAGACTCATATCTAAATCTCCTTGTGCTAAAAAACACACTTGATTAAAGGCAAAATTTCTGGCTTTGGACTAACCAGAGCTGATAATATAACTTCCAGCCCACAAACCAGCTGAAATAGGATGGGGAGAGGGATGAGAAGGAGCTGCCTCATACATGTAGCCTAACCAAAGAGATATCACAGCAATAATAGGGGCACTGATGGGCACTGTGTAAGTGTGAGAATTATTACCATTTCTGTGCTAAGAGAACCAAAACTATCCCTCTGAACCAACATCCACCTTCTATACAGAAAAAGAACATGTAATTTCAGCTAAAACAAAACAGATATAAGAAGGCAGGGTGGTCTAGTAGATGACCAAAGGACCCTGATTCTCCTGATGATTTTCTACATAACACCCATAAAATCAGGTTACTAAACAAGTGATTTTTATTTCCTTAAGGAGAATATAAATAAGGAAAAGAAAGAAAAGTGCTCTCCTGGGGTAGCAGACTATTCTGAGAGCACAAAACCAATACATGTAACAATACTGATAGGCAATATGCTTTATTCTGTTTCTGCCAAGACATGGATGAGACACCTCTGGAAAGGAACACAAACCAAATACCTCATCTCTCAAGCAAGGTGCTGAGATGCAGACACATTAGGGGTGTGCTGATCTGCATGATGTAGACTCATGGACTCCCAAGCAGACCTGACTGGAGCTGGGATGCCCATAGTGAATAACACCTCCATACCAATACAACCTGTAGCAGACAGACATTCTATTGATGACTCCCCTAGGGTCTTGCAAAATTGATGTCAAAGAATTAAAACCAGATTCTTCCAGCTGCAGACATCTGTATACACACCATTCTTCCCCGAGTAATTTCTCCCATACTACCTCCCATTATCTCTCACTTATAGCCTGTAAGTTGTATGACAAACCAGAGGCTGCACAGAAAACTTTCACTCACAACTCTAACGTATTTTCAATGCCTTACTTGTTTTCAAGAGCTGCTATTTCAGTGCATTGAAGTATACTGAGAAACATTCTATTTCTGACAGATGTGCTTGAAAGTTGCTTTGTTTCCCTCTATCCCCAGCTGTTATTACTAGAAACTTTAGTACATTTTATGGTGATGTTTGAAGTATGAACAGAGCACGTGTCATTTGAAATATTCACTGTTCCAAACTGGGCTAGGCAACAGGGGACATTTTGTATGAATATAGGATATTTATTAAGAGTTCCTCTAGTTCTGCTGCTTATTTCCTACCTGAAGTCAGAAGCCTGTGGTGTCCCAGGCAGAACTGGGTGCTATGGAGATGATTACAATTTCACAGGGGATTGAGAATGCAGGTGCCAAACAAAGCATCAGATAGGCTTTTCACATAAAGGCCTTTAGAACTAAAGAAGGAAAGAGAAGGGAAGATGTGTATGATAACACACTGGTTTGAAAATCACCTATCAGACTGTTGCATTTCATATCAATGTTGCAACAGCTACATCTGAGCTCGAACATATCATGAAAGAGATGACCAAAGCCCAGAGATGACATCTAAGAAACTGTAGTGTAGAACACATCAGAGTGTGTGATGTCCAAGAAGTATGAAGACAGAAACAAAACAGAGAGAGGGAAGAATAGAGTAGTTATTTGCAAAACAGAGGAGTGCACCCAAAACTTCGAAAAGTAGCATGGGAAAGCAGGTGTTTGCAGAAACAATGTTACACAATAGGCAATAACCTGCTGTACAAAAACCAAGTGTAAGATACATTCAGGAAATGCTCGAGAATTCCCTGTGAGGTGTTAGAAGCTACGAGCATTGCATTATTGCAGAAGGACAGTGAAGATATAATACTAGCGTGCTACTACAGCTTCCATGTGCAGGGATCCATGGACTGCCTGGGGGCTCCTTCAAATTCTTCCTATGTTTTATCTTCACACTTGTTCCACAGCCCGAAGTTTTTCAGGTTCTCTCAGTGCTGCTTTGAATGGTGACAAAGAGCTAGGGCAGAGTCATGTGCGATTCACTGCCTCCTCCTCTCCCTTTATCACGTAACGTATTTAGAAACAAACTGTGAAAGCACATTTCTAAAGCTATGCATTACATACCAGCTTAGCTAAAGAATTCAAGCACTGGCCTGCTAGCTGACAGGCCGGCCAAAAAGAAATATCTTTCAAGCCTCATAATTGAGGTAATGAAATATTATTGGTTCGTTCCCTAAGAACAAAGTCAGACACGCTCGGCCTCACCCCGGACTGACACCAACGGGCAACACAGACTGTGAACTGATCTTCTAGAGCTGGGCTTCACTCAGCTACATCCATTCACAGATTAGCTTTGGCTTTGTCCCCCATGAAATAACACCAGATTTTTACTATTTTTAATCACAGTCCCTTCTCATCACCTTGTTAAACATGAAAACTAGGAAGGAAATCTGCTTGGAAAAAAAGGGCTTCTTGGCAAGGTCAGATTACAGCAGGGAATGTGGCACCCAGGAATAAAGTACAGCAATAGCACAGCCCACAGTTGATGGCTACCATCAGGCTGTCTCCCTCTGCAACACTGTTGGGATTCCTTGATTTGGAGAGAGGGCATGGAGAAGACTCTAATGGAGGAAAAAAAAAAGCCACTTCTCTCTCTGCAAAGGGCAAGTAGAGCTAGAAGGAAAGGTCCATACCTCCATCTATAAAGAACTTCCTCAAAGGCAAGTCACAGCACTTGGCAAGATTCCTGCAAAAATATTTATCTTCTTGGCAAAACACATTCACCAGTCACAGACGAACTAGTGAGATGACGCCTAGAGAATCAGTCAGAGGTAATCCAGGGAAAGAAGCTACAAGGATAAAAGAAAGGTCCCTAAGTGTCTATCAAATGCCTTGCTTCTACATGAACCAGTTTTTCTGAGAGGAGTCATCAGCTTCCCCCAGAAGTACCCAGTAACATCCCTGCAGCAGCGATGTTTTGGCTGGGTACCTCAGCTTGCCACACTTCACAACTGCAGATTCTTACATCTCACACTGTCCCATGTCTCTTCCAGTCCTGGTAGCAGTCCAGAAAAACAAATACCATTGAAGGCTCCAAGACTGGAAGTAGGAGTTGACAGCAATGCACTGAAAAACAGAACTAGCTCCAAAATTAGCTATTTGGCATGTTCCTGACCAGGCCTAACGGGAATGGCAGAGCTGAAAGGGCAACAGCCAAACAGCAAGAGGCAGCTTGCACACACCATGCCTGGGACTGAAGAGCAGAACTTTACAGGGGGGCTTGTACTGGACAAGTGACCATGGGGGAGCCTTGACTCCACCTCTACTTGCATCAGCAGAAATATCACCACCACTGTGGAGGCACCTGCAGTTGTGATTCCAGACATGTAGGGCCTACAAAATCACTCGCTTTCTGCCCTCTCTCATTCTGTTGAAGGCAGGTGACTGGGTTTTGTTTTGGTTTAGAACTCAGATGCAGGCTCATGGCCTTAAAAAGCAGTACTCGTGTAACCTTCATTTCCTCCTGTTTCTGCTGCTCTCTTAGCCAACAACACACATCACCAGATCAAGTTTGGTTTCAGCAGCTGTAAGCTACACAAAAGGAACCAGTGGAAATCTTTATGTAGGAAATAATATGCAATTTTCTAGCTGAACACCTTTTAAAATGTAATGACAGAAAATAAAATCCTGCATCTGTGCTCAGCAATAACAATCTGTACGTGCACGGTAACAACATGACACTTGGAATAAGCAAGAACCAGACAAAAAAAGAGAGCTTACCCAGGCATCAAAATCCGCAGGCTTGGAATAAAGAGAGTGCAAGAGAGAAAGGAAGGGAAAGAGAAGAAAAAGAGAAATCAGTGATTTATGGAGGCCGCCTGCTGCTGAACAATATAGCTTTTAGGATGACAAGTTTAGAAAAGTTCCTTAAAAATGGCAAGCATCTTAAACAGCGCAGTGCTGTCCCCTGTTGGGAACTGTGCTATTAAAGCAAAACAAAAGCACATGCACCCCCAAAAATAAAAACAAAGAAAAGCCCCCAAAGACTGCTGCAGGATAGCCCCTTAGGGTGGAAGCTAAGAGCAGACAGCTGTGAAACAGACAGTTTCATGGCTGAGCAATGCCAGAGATGCCGACATCCAAACCATGCACCAATGGACACAGCAGTGCCAGGTATACTCAGAAGGAGTTGGCCAACAGCCGCGCCATTTCCAAATTACCTGCAAAGAACAAGCATCCTTTTGCAAGGTCATTTCTGAATGCACAAGTTGACCTACACAGCAAGTCATCTTCACTGAACGCTTCCAAAGAGAGCTTTCTAACAGAAAGCCGGTTGACTGATCAGATTTCCAACCAGATTCCCCTCCATAGGCAACTGCACGCATCTTTGGCACACAGTCCAAACCTCAGCCAAATCCAAGCTGCCTTCACCTGCTCCTTATGTTGGCAAGCCTATTTAAGTATGCAGACACTCAGATCAAGCAGGCTGCAGTACCACCTCTTGCTTACTTAATGCTACATTTTACTTGCACAATAACCCAGCAGCAGCAAAGCAAGTACAAGACGATAAACATTTCATGCCCCTAACCATCTCCTTCTGAAGCCAGGGCATTTACGAGGCAGCCACAGCTCCCGTCTGTCGTCAAGGGCTGCAAAGCTTCCCTGCCTCTCAGGGTTACATTCAATCAGCAGCACATTCGCTAAGCAGGAGCCTCAGAAAGCCTGGCCTTTATTATGATTATTTATTTGAGAGGAGTTGACAGGGCAGGAGGAACTTTCCTCTTGGTCATAGTTCAGTGCCAGAGGGAGCAGACGGTGGAGTGCAATATGTTTATGGGATCTGCCATCATTTTAACAGCACAGAGCGACTACTTCAGGTAACTGAGGGATGATGTGTCATCAGCCATACGTGTCACCCATCCTCATCCTTTACAACAGCGGAGAGGGCTGGAACCGAACATCTACAGTTCAGCGGGGGGAAGCCAACTCCCCCCTTCCCGCAGACAGGTTTGATATAGCAGCACCAAGGCCTTGGCTGAACAAACCAACACACCAGAGGTGCTCACCAGCAATCACTGACTGGTCCTGACAAAAGCCTGATTTGAGGAACATTTTTCTTCCTGCTGTTTTTTTTACAATCGGGACAGATGTGTTTAGTTTTGTTCCCATATTTTAGCAATGGCAAGGCTGCCCATCCTTGGCAGATGGACAGGAGTAACACAGGGCTCTTTGTGCTGCACGTTATTATTTCAGCAGGTAGGTCATGCACGCCAGTGGCTCTTTACTGGATTTACATCTGGCATCCCTGGGGTGCCTGAGCCATTCACTGTCACATTCCTGGTGGACAAACACTTGCATAACAAAAACATGGGGTACTAACTCAGTGGCACTGGACAGTTGCTGAGAAGAGAGGACAGAGAAAGCACCAGCCCTGTCACCAAGAGGTCCTCACTCTTACACCCCTATAAAATATAATGCACAGTAGAAGAATTATGGTTTTAAGAAAGATAACTGTTGCTAACCACCAGGCATCTCTTCCGCAGGTACTGCCAAAGGCTTGCATCTTGTCACCTTTCAGAGGCAGGGAAAATCATTACCCCAAGAACAGACAGATACATTGCACTGAATGGAAAGAGGAAAATTGAAACAGGTGTAGATGCAGTAGGATGTATTGCTGCACTGGGAAAAAATAACAACATTTGGAGTGAAGCACAGACTAAATAAAATATAATGATAAAATAATACAGAAAGGAAAACTCAAGAGGGCTACTGGCTTAAGTTTTGTTAACTCATAAGCCTGTGCCAAGATCTCTTAGCAGAGCTGCATTTAACACTGACTGATAATAAAAAACACAGTGAGTCCACTAATATTTTCAAAGTTTAAGTAAACTGTTTAAGAAATGAGCAACATCTGGGTTCCTTGCTTCCTAACTGAGTGAGTTTCACTCCCAGCTCTCAGCTGGGGGCTTACAAACTTTATAATCCCCGCTCTGGGACACACCATGTTTTAGCATCCTTGGTCAATACTGTGGCACTCTTTTGCTAAAACCAGGGTTAATTTCTCTTCCAGGTAACCCACTAGGTAGCAAACAAGGGAAGCTGAATAAATACTGAACTTAATCATTTGGGGTCAAAACTAAACCAAGATATTCATTCCTGACTGTACCAGAGGCAAAAGGTTACTGAAACAGGATCTCAAGCCAAACCAGCAACCCATCCTAGGTATTTATATGGGGGAAAGAGACAGTCCACTTGGAGAAGTGTGGCTACATATGGGGAATTACCAAAGTAATGCATCTGTGCTTCCGAGAACCTCACATTTGAGCATTAATTGTTCAGGCAGAGGATGCTTTCCCACATATGTATCAGCAGCCCAACTTCCAATAAAATCATGAATACAGCACCAAATTAAGGGATCAGTGTGATAAAACAACAGCCTTAGGAAGGGCAATGCCCTTGTAACCTGACTGGAATCAGCTTCACCCTAGACGTCCATTACCTTGCCATAGTCAATAACTCTGTCGTATAACTAATTTCCCTACAGCATGACCAATGACTCAGGAATCCAGACTACCAGCTTGGTAGAGATCTCTTACTTAAGAACTCAATACAGAGTATTTTTAGGGGCACTGCCAACTTTGGGATTCAAAGATAAGAGTGGGAGATGAAAGAAATGAGAGGCAGCAGGTGCCCAAAACCCAAGACAGCTGCTGGCAACAACTTTTGCGCTCATGTCAGTATCTGAAGAGCTCTGCAGCACATATTCTAACATCTTGATGACCAGACTTCATCACTGAATAAGCAGAGAGTCATTTCTTCTTAAGGCAATAATCCAGCTCTAAACTTTTCCATGATGATAGGAATTACAGCATTTAAAGAATATATCTAGACATTCGGTATCCACTCCAGACCCTTAAACGCTTCCAGTTTAGTGGAAAATTGAAGCAGTATCAATATTAAATGTAATGAGAGTCAGAGATGTAACCAGCTGACAAGGGAGAGGAAGCAGGAAGAGACATTGAACGGCAATCAATTTTTAGGAAAGTCTGTGATGAAATTGCTCAACTCTAATGTATACAGAGCATACACAATTCTATAAACATGAAGATGAGAAGCAGTAGAAAAACCCTCTGCCCTTTTACAATTCAGGGACAACTGCACTTCTAATACTTATGGCATTGCTGCAAATAGGTTTGCAATGCCGACAATTGATAGGTTTCATTTAAAACAAAATAAAGAGAAACCTATTTTCCAAAATCCAAAGTAAACCATCTGCTTTCATTGCTTGCTTTAATACTTCAGCCCATTCCCACATTCTCCTTTTCCCATCACCACCTCTATACATGCATACATACAGTTTCCATTTTGGAGGCTGCCAACAGACAAGGCATTCAAAATCTATAGAAATCTTGCAGACCGTAGGCTTTCTGGAGATGTTGCTCAAGATGCCTGATAGAACGTAAGTCAACAACTAAATTTTTACGTCCTTGCTTAAATTCTTACTCTGTCTGTTAGACATAAGAATCTCCAAGTCCCTGACCAATTTACACGCACCCCCCCAAAAAAAAAACAACACACAAACAACCTCAAGGGAGGGCATCAAATGCTATATTAATTACAACTTTCTATGCCAGAACATATTTCAGACCCTACTGAGTCAGTGATGTATTTTCTCATAAAGCCAGAATCAAAGACCACTCAACTCTTCTTGGATTATTTCTAGCTCATAATCATTAATACAGACTCCCATTATGCCAGCCTAAGGGTGGCATATGGCTTTCTAGGGATAGGACAGACGGGGAAAAATAACAGTTACGCATGCCTACATCCCAGTCTCATTTCTGTGCGTGCATATGGGGACATAGCTTTCTCTTGCCAGATTCTTAAATACCAAATATATTAGCTTTCAAGTCAAACATAGTACTTCAAATACAGCCACTGTTTTGCAAAAAATCAAGATGACATGCATAATCACCCATGTGCCTCCAAGCAGTAAAAATGATGAACCATGTGAGTTCAGAAGGAATTCCCTTCCCACACTTGCTCCCAGACACCACATGCAATTTTTACCTGCCTCTGAACAAAACAGATATTTATAGGCATCAGCCAATGGATACAGGTTTAGAATAGTACAGTGAATACAGACTTCCTGCCAAAAGATTGTAAATGTCTTTTGATTTTAAAAAACATTATCTCAAATACTACACAGTTTAAGAGAAATAGAGTTGAATTTGGGGCTGCTTTTTAATACAGGCAAAGACTGTATTAATTACATGCCAGTGTAAGGAAATTCTTGAGAGCCTTCAGTCGTGCTCATGCATCCCTGTCTGTCTCTGTGAATCCCTATGCAGGTGGAGAGTCAAGTGCACTTTCAAACTTCACAGTTTACGTTTTTACCCACTTTGACAGTCTTGTAATTTTCCCATTCCCCCAGCTCTTCCATCCCAGACATACACAAAGCACGCTTTACACTGCATTACATGGTCTGTTTCTTTCTGGGGGCAGAATCCAACCTACCAGCTTGCCAAGATGTGGGAATCACATACAGTAATCAACATTTAGTATAAATCAAGTGGATTCCAAAGAATCCTTACAGAAAGGACGACAGAAAGCATACAGAACTCAAGTTAAAATAAATGGTCTGGGCTAAAACATATACACAATCATGCTTGTAGTGAAGTGTTATGTATGGAGTAAAATGGAGTCAAAATATGTAGAAGGATTAACTAGAGATTGCCTAGGAGAGAAAAAAACAGAGGTAAGGAACTTCACTGCAATCTCCTTCATTTCTACGATCACTAAAGAGAGACAGGCAGCCAGGACTCAATTTCCCTACAACCAGTTCTGAAAATGCACCTCGGTCTTCACCTGCAGCATTCCCTACATCCTAGGCCACAGTGAGTGTTATGAAAAGGCTGCCAATTAAGTTGTGGTTTTGAGCTATGGACAAAATGTCCACTAGAGACTCCAATTCTTGCTTCCAAAGCACTTGCAAGCCACTGTGTTTTAGGAAGAGAATATACTGGTTCTCAAATACATGCACTCTTGGCTCCTCGCAAGGCTGTGATCAGAGAAAATGCTGCAAGGTTGCATCTTTTAATCAAGTCCGAGTATATTGTAATGAAATCATCTGCAAAAAGAGTTTAGATTCAGCAACAACAAGGACATCAGGCTATTGTAAAACTGTATTCATTATTTTTACATTGCAATCTCCAGGGCATGATTGTATCAAGAGCAACTTGCAAATCTATGTATGTCAATGCCAGCAAAATTTTGATTTCCATTTGATAGGACAATTTGCAAACAGCAGTTGTCCATGTTGTGCAAGTGCTTAACGTTTGTAAGAACTACAAGAATTCAATGCTGATTCAATACCCATTCACTGGGCAATGCAACACAGTCTTGCTCAAGGCAGATGGCTTGGAAAAATCAGAGGCAGGGGGAGAGCATTCTCTCTTTTTATGAAGGAGCAGTACCTGGTAGTCTCAGCAGAGATCACAAACCAGGTGTTGCTGCTGTCAAGAAGAGGAGGGTATAGTAGACTGGGTGCAGCAGGAAGTTAAGCACCCTGAGGAACTTTCCTTAGGAAAAGAAAACGTTTTGCTCTCAGTGGAGCTCCTGAAGTTCAAAAATGATGTGACATGCTAAGGAACAAGAGAACTATTTAATCCTGGACCTTTTGATCAAAAGCAAGATGCTTGAAATTTAGCTCTAAAATAAGAGTATGCTCTAAATATAGCAGTCAGATGACCTGACAGAGGTAAGATTCATGCTTCATGAGTTTGCAAATTGAAAGAGTCAATTCAGCTCCAAGTATCACAGAACCCTAAAGACAGATTGCTGTATTTACTGTAGTAAATACTATTTACAAACATATCTCCACACTCTTTGCTCTCTAATTATAGTTGGGACACATATAATCATTTACTTTCTGTGAGCTCTTTTTGTATGCTGCACCTAAGAAGTCAATGAAAGTAATTTTAAGAACCTGTTGATTGATTTATTGATGAAATTGACCAGTGCAGTAGACTAGAAATAACCAGACAGGCAAGTGATTTGACAAGTATTCCTGAAGAATAGTCACTAAAGCCACTGAAAGGCAGGGAAAAAGAAACCCTCGAAGGCAGGTTCAGGCTTTTTTTAGCATCTATATTAACAGTTGGCCTTCAAATTTCATTCCTGAGGCAGGCCTGCTTGGTCAAGTGCACTCCCCAACCAAATGCTTGAGATTACTCAGTACAATCCAGTATTAGCTATGAAATTCAGAAGAAGCAATTGGCAGAAGTTCAGCTCCTATTACCAGAAACAATGTGAGAAGAAAGAGGAAGGGGGGTGAGTGTGTTATACAAAAGTCTGAGGCAGGAAAGGGATACTCCTATCTGACCGAGGCCATGGGATCAAAGAAATACAGACAGAGATCATTGTCCACAGGCAGTGCCCAGTGCTTGGGACAGTTTTCTGATGATTCTGTGGTGGGACTTCACCACAGCTTTCACCAAACTCCAACAGCAAGGAGCAGATTATGCCCCTGGCCAGCACTGAAAACCTCATCTATCAAGTATTCACTGAGATGGCTTATTTTTTTCCCTGTGGATTTAATTGCGATTTAATGAGGTTTTCAATTAAATGTGTTGGCAGCTTATCACAAAACTAAGCTGAACATAACTTGTACTCCTCTTACACTGTCCGCTCGGTTGTGTGAAGAACTGTCATCTAACTCAAGCAAGAGGCAAATTAGGATCCAACTCCACTGCATATGAGTGGTTTCCTAAGAGGCAAAGGACAGGTAGAGTAACAAAGCAAGAGACAAAGAAAAAGCTTGCCTTACTACTGTTATTTGTATAATATTTTAGATAATCATTTGGCACTGTGGTTTTGGAGAGCTTACGTTTATCCTCAACACAATAAAGGAATTAAATGTCCAGATATGTCAATAGCTTTTTCCACAAGCATAAAATTAAAGCAGGAAAAAAATTTCAAGCGCGGACAAAATAAATTAGCAAGATCAAATTCACAATCTCTCATAACCTCTCAGCATTTCTGAAAATAAATGCCACACTTATCAAAACAACCTTTAAAATAAAAACCTTTAAAAGCTTATTTATCTCATAATATTCTCCTTCCTGCCTGTCATGTAATATATACATTACATACATATAAAATGAAAAGAAAAATCCACTTAAAGAAACCAACAGTCCAGTGCTCCCTTTTCCATTTGTTGTTGGTTATACACCCACAGAGACCTTAAAACCTTTTAAAGGATCAAGCTTTCCTTCTCATTAGTACCACCATCACATTGTTCTGAACTGTGGTCATATAACCTTTTGCACCTTTTCACTCTATTGAATCAATCTCCCCTGGCAACTTGTGGTGTGGCACTCGGCTCCCCCTGCCTCCGGCTCCTCTTCCCTCACTAATTCTGTGTTCAGAACTGTGAAGCACAAAATTAGACATTTCAAATTAAGCAAGGAGAGAGAATAAGAGAACCTTATTAAATCAACATTAGCATCAGAGTGTCTTTAAAAGAGAAACTCAATTGCAAAATATTACTCGTCTTTGTAAAGCTCTTTATGTTGACAGAAATGAGACAGGCAGCAGCTGAAGTCATCTTCCTCTGCCCCCACCTTCCTCTTCATGCAGGTCACACTGCTTGAGCAGAGAGAGCAGGATCCTTTTCAGACCACAGCCCCAGAGGAAGCAGAGCTTACCTTGAACTCACAACCACTGGAATTGCCAAGTAAAGGACAAGGTCTATTAGCATGATGTTGGGGGGAAAAAAAAACACACACACACACAAAAAAAAGCATATTGCCACACAGAAGCAGACTCCTTTCTCCTCCCAAGCTTTCCACCACACTGGCTGTCCTCCCAAGTCACATCACAAGTTACAGTCAATTCTTTACTTCTAACAAGAAGGCAAAGAGCCATTTCAAGTTTCAGTTTCCACTCTCAGTCCCCAACAAAAATTACTGACATGATGGGGACGATCAGCATATTCTGTTCCAAAACACCTTAACCTTCTGAATGTGAACCTCCAGTTCCTGGCCAGAGATCCTTAAACTCCTTTTCAAGATAAATCACTGGAGCATCATTCCATTCCCCCTTGCTGGATAATTAGACACATTAAAGCCAGAAATCACCTCCAAGCCTGCAGAGTCTTTAAACGTGACTGGTCCTTGGTACTTCTTGAATAAAGAGTTTATATTTGCACCTTGTGTCAACAGAATGGGTGTGCACACGTTAAACCATCGTGCAGCGGGCTACGTGCTTGTCTGTGGGGCTGCCACCTAAACCAGGGAGCGTCTCAGCAGCACCCTGTAGGGAAAATTTGCAATGTGTGCTGCTAAGGAGTCCTATGGAAACAAGCCCTACTAAAACAATTGAAGTATAAAAAAATACGTATGTTTCAAAACTATTTCAATTAATTAAAATCAGTGTTTAGAGCAGCCATTTAGCTAGGGAGTATTATCCTAAGGGCAAGTGATATGAAACTGAAGCACAACTCTTGATGACAAAACAAAGGTTTCGAGGCAAAACAGACACTACTCCAACAGAAATGGAGGCTGAAGCTTTTGATTGCTCTAGTTCTACCACGCAATGGAAACTTCTGTATCAGCCAGACACTACTACTCCTGGAAACTCCGCACTTTGCAGACAGGTTTCTATGTGCAGACCCTCCGTACCAATAAAATGGCACTTTGATAACCAGGGGTGCTGGCAATTCTGATACCTTAGATGCTATTAACTAAGTGCTGGACAAAGTAGTTCCTACACCAGAGTTAAGACAAAGTGCACCAGGGTAACAGGAAGGAGGAGGGCGATAAAAATAACACCCACAAGACCTAGTGACAAGAAGTTAACTTGGTTGTTAAAGGGCTGTCTATTCAGCACCCTTGTTTCGTAAGACAAAAGGCTTCATTTTCACCTCAAAGGACAACAGTGGCAATACCAGACTGCTTGCAGCCTTCCAAAATGAGAGGGTCTGATGAAAACGAGTAATTTACCATTCAATTATAAAAGCTGAAAAATGGGGAGAACAGAAAAAACAGAAGGAAGCACTGAACCTCCAGTCTTAGGGCTGCCCTTGATGCCTTCTCAGGCCAGTAAAAACTCATTACCAAAATAAATCTAACTGTCTCCTACATGTCTTTCTTCCAAGAAAGGACAACACTAAGCAAAAATTGAAAATCTATTTCATCTATTCTCTGCTGCAACTAATTTTCTTCTGGCCTTTCTCTAGCAATCTGACACAGAACTAGAAGCAGCCTCCAATCGCCTCCAAGTCCCACCCTTTGCTTTTGCAGGGTTTATCAAATAGCACCTTTAATTCAGAGGGACAGTAACCATAACGATGGATGTTTAAACAGAATGATAAAAATAGGTGCTTATGAAGTTGAGTGTTAAACATAATGATAAAAAAATAATAAACTGATATCCCTAAATACGAATGCATTCGTTTATGGGATGGGGCATAAGTCTCCTGCAAGGCCCTCTTCTCTTGTACACGAAGCACTAAAACTGTCAAAATGAAGCAGTATCACTTAAAGCTTAAAAAAAAGCACTCTAATTTCAGAGTGTTCACCAGGTAATAGAGTCTATTTTTCCACAAATACCAAGCAATTAATTCGTTTTCACATGGCTAATACCTTCAGCTCTTTAGTGCCCCCACTCTGAAAATTTTTCAGAAAACAGCCAACTTTTACCAGCTACGCAAAACGTACAGCTAAAAGAAGAACAAACAGAGACAATCTTTGTGCAACTTCCACCATCTAATTCTGCTCCTTACAAATAAGTCAGTTTGAGAAGTCAGCACACACCAACCCCACAACCGAACGACAAAACATGCAGATACTTATAGCTGCTTATAACTGAAACCTTGGAAAAGCTTTAAAACACAGTTTTAAGAACTGGAAAAGCATCAAGACCTAAACAACCAGAAGGTTCTGAGGGGTTTTATTTTTGTTTTCTAAAAACACACCGTACTATTCACCTTCAAAGATATCGCTGAATATCAACACATCGTGACAACACTTCTGGAGATAACTACTATTCCAAGAAAACTGAAGGACAAGCAAGATGCAATAATTTGCCCCGATTCACACAGAAAATACTAGACAGGATCATGACTGATAACAGACCCAAACCGCAGAAGGAACCAAGATTTTCATCATCCATGTATTTGCGCAGATAACAATGGAAAACAGTCACAGTGTACTGACGCTTGCCTGTTAATATCCTTCCAAGGTGGCACAATCAGAAAATTATCTCAAAAGATTTAAGTATAATGGAATGAAAGGTTACACACATTTGAGATGAAGGGAAAGAACTGGAGCAGCAAAAAAAGCAATCCCTATTTCATTCTTAAGTCTCCAAGGGACTCGGGAAGCAGCAGTGAATGGTGGAAAGCCATCCACCAAATCCAGGCAACTAATATTGCTTGCAGTGATTAACTCGCTCTAGGTGCCAGCCTGCCACCTACTACTGTCAGTGTGGAAAATTCGCTGTAAGCACCAAGAGGATTCTGAAGAAAGGAACAGAAACATTGAAAAAGAGGCAGCAAGACAGACACAAAACAATGCAAAGAGTCACAGCCACCTCTCCTTTCAGCAGCAACCACTGGCTGCAGTACTTAGCCCAATCTGAGACACCGGTAAAATGGACCTGTCTCATCATCATTCAGTTTTTCAAGTAGCAAATCAGGAATTAATATTCACAGGTGCTATGACTGACATAGTTACAATTTAAAAAGGGTAATTAATCATCAGCCACACTGGCAGCTGACTTGCCAGGCTGGATCCCTTCTCTCCACACCTGCCAATACTCACAGGAGATGAAAACCTCACATGTGCACACAGAGCCAAGAAGTGCCATTCTCCCTCTTACCCTCAACCCCAGGCTTCACAGTGCATGTTAGGGTTTTTCTATTTTTTTTTCAACCACATGTGCCTCATCAGGATCATTCACCCAACCCTTCCCCCAGAAGCTCCCCCATGAGGCCCAACCAATCTCCCTTGCCATGTGCATAAAAAAAGCTCTCTCCATGTTCTATCTCACTCATATTAGCCAAGAAAACTGAGGCCATGAGCTCCATCACCTCCATTAGAGAGTTCTCCTTGTCTCCCCATTTTCCTTTGTATCTTTGCATGAACTAAAATTTTTAAGAGTGACATTTCATCCCATTCCCACTTGGAAAGCATATTACAAAGGTGAGAGTACAGCTCCAGAGAAGAAACTAGCAAGTGGTTACTTCCATGCTCTTATGGGAGGGTTTCCAAAACAAAACTAAAAACCCAAGCACTTGTTCTGGGTATTAGTTCTGTCACTTGAAAATCTTTCTATGTAACCATCCATTGCCAGATGTGAAAGGTATTTCAACTGATAGTATTCAGAGAAGAGACATTTGGAAGTTTGTCAATGGTGTTCAGGTTCCCAGAAAGTAAGTTCTGAGCTAAATTACAGTGGGGTGAGTATATAACCTCCTGCAGAAAGCACAATTCTTAATACAACATCATTTCCTGAGAGGAAGAAAGCCATCAAGCTGATCACTGTATTATGCCACTCTACTTATTTGGAGAGTACATAAAACACTATGTTGAAAATACCACAGAAAATAAGTATGAGATTGATGGAAAGATTTAGAGCTTAGCAAGCCCCAAGGTCTTCAAGTGACATACTTAAGACTATGTCTTTGGGCCAAAGAAAATATACAGCATGCTTCTAGGCCAAAGAAATCTTGCTCAAACAGGTGTCACTGCCGCCTGCCAAGTGCAACAGATATGTAGGGACTGAGGATGCGTGTTGTAACACAAGCTGTATAGTCCCCCCTTCCTCATTCCTGCCAGTCAGCAACCAGAAATTGCCTTCATCGTAACAATACAGGAAAAGAATTCAATGCTTTTGTACGTGAAAGAGAGTAATTTCAATCCTAAGAATTAAGTCAGGATGGAAGCTGGAACACAATTACGCATTGCACGCCTTGGTCCCAGTTCCAAACAAAGGTAGTTGGCAGAACGTCTCCGCCAGCAGATAACACCAATAAGCAGCCTCATTTCCATCTATTATAAGATAATAAACAGGCTTTGCTTCCTCATACTGCCCTCATTTCTATCAGGTCCCTCTCAAGATTTGCTATCTTTTTGACACATGCTCCAGGTGTTCTTCATCCACAAACCTCAGGGCATCATTACAAGTTAAATGAGGTGTCTACAACCCACTTCTCTCAGCTTTGTGAAACTAAGCAAGTGCAGTTATGAGCCCCCTCCAGCCTTTTCCTCATTCAAATTTTGCAACGTTTTAGAATCTCTTAAAGAACACTTTATTTCCAAACAGACCTTCACCTTTGACCAACACAAGTATCGTGTTGCTCGCATGTCCTCTGTTAAGATAGGACTGACCTTGTCCTCCATTAACAAAATCACTCCTTAAACAAGAGTGTGGTGTTAATAAATAGCAGGCATTTCACCCAACTATGTATCACCTCCCAAATTAGGAGTAAATACCCCACAACTCAGTAGTAATTTGCCATAATGACTGGCTGGATCAAAGACTTTTAGTGGGCTCTTCTGCACTCGGAGAGGGCATTTACCAAAAAAGCAGAGTTGGTAACAAAGCCGAGAGGGGAAGGAAAATATAAATACAAAGAATCTTTCTGAAACACAATCAGGGCTCCTGGGATGCTGCCCAGGATCACGGATGCTTCATTTCTTACATTTCGTCAGAAGAAAAACAAATACTTGTGCTTCCAAATTTTCCTAACACCTGTAAGCTTAATGCCTTCAATCAGCGATTGCTCACATCTTTATCTTCACGCCCATATTATGAAGTTTTGATAAGCTTTTTCCTTCCCAACGTCTCTCACTCCACATGGATAAGAGCCACTAATAGAAGACAGACCAAAATCCTTGACTCTTCTATTGCCTACATTTAGCAATCAGCAACTGCCTGAGTATTGTGTGAGACCCAAAGCACTGCTGTGTATTACACACTTATCTCTGCAAAACCACCCTGCACCAGTGACAACTTCCAGGCAGGGGGGAGGGGAATTTTGCAGCTTTGTGATAATTAAAGCATAGATGAGTGTCACTGCTGCAGATAATTATGCATTAGCAGTGAAATTACTTAATGGAATGAAATAAACTAAGCCAAATGTTTTGTTTTAAAGGGAATTTAGGGTCTGCAAAAGGTGGCCAACTGACAGCCCAGGAGAGCAAGAATGACAGCCCTCCATCATTCAGAAAAATGATACGACACCACAACAGCCTGGCAGGCTTCCACCTCCCAGCCAGGCATGGCAGAGCAGAGGAGAAACTTAAGAAACTTTCAGCCTCCTAAGTCATTCAGGTTCTGATCCACCTGATGAGCACCCACACAGGGGCCAGTCAGCCACTAAGTAGAGAGGAACAAGTGACTGGGATCATTTTCTAAATGAAGATACCAGCTCTGACAAAACAGATTCATTCAACCCACAGATCTTCCATAGCCCACCCCCACAAGCAGCCATCAGAAAAAAACCAAAATTTTTAATCAGTGTCAGTATAGACAAGACTCCAAACCAACACCAGAAACAACAAGATAAGTAGGTACATGGCCCACAACCAAACCACCTCCTTCCACCAAGCCCATGAGGTCTTCCCCTATGCTCCCCCTCTTGCCCCAACAATTGCACACCTACAAACACTCCCACCACTGCTCTCGTCTAGATGGCTTTCAACAGCATCCTCCTCCTTGTTAAAACAAGGACTCTCAAGGTCAGTCAGAATTTATAAGGCAGCCATTTCATCTTTTGTGCTTCCCTGGCTACATTCCTTCCTAAAAGCTGCTGAACATTGGAGATTCTGCTGGGTCTGAAAGCCCTGCCAACACCAAGGGCCAATTAGGAGTTGCAGGATGATGCATATTAAAGTTATTATGGCAGGCAGTTATGCAGCCAGAATAAATCTTAACTGAACCTTTAAGTGGTTTTTATAACTCTTGTTTCTCCTTCGTGAAAATAAATGAAAAGATACAAATCTCCTCCCTAAAGATCTGCAGGGATTCCAGCCAACCAACAACTTCTCCCACAAGAGAAGATTCTGCCCTGAAAGCAATAATTCATTTTGTCCAAGGCCAGCTAGATCATCTTTATGTTTTAAACTCCAAATCACTCAAATCAGTCAGAAATTTACAGTATCAGTGAAGACTGACCTGAGATACTGCCTTTGTAAGAGCACTGCACATGCATATCCAGCTTCTGCTGAAAGGAACTCCAGTGGCAGTGGTTTTTCAGTACAGGTCTTTACTTAGCCTACGTAGTCTGACTGCAGACAGTCAAAGGGACACAGATATTAGTCAATTTTTACAGACCAAGTTTTGTAGATAGTATCTAAGTAGAAGACCAGGAGTAAGTCAAAAGAGTGAATCTTGAAGAGCACCTGAGGAACGTGAGTTTTGATAGCGAGCATGAGATGTCATTAGGACAGCATCTGCCGCTCTCCTCCCACCACTTCCCAAGCCAAACTTGCTCCCAGCGGCAGTTATCTACCCCTCGAAGGAGAACTTCTGGAAACCAACTAGAGAGCTGAAAGACCAGATCTGAGGTGGTTGAGAATATACCACATCATTTGTGTGGAAACCTGCACCGTCTTCACAACAACCTTGTCCTACCCTCTGAGGCCTGAATACTCGGCAACTTCACAAGCTGCTAGATCCATGCATTTAAGCATGAAAGCAAGCCCCAGGAAGCATGGTGAGAAAATGAGACAGAAGCAGACTGATTCAGCATCTCCAGATCATGAATTATGTCGGTATACAGTGGCCTCACAACTCCAAATTATGTATTTTTACAGAAACCAATGCACTTCAAAAACTTAGGGTAAATTCAGCCTAAAAAAATATTATGATAACTCCTGGAGAAGCTAGAGTCAGAACGAAAACAAATAAGCAAAAATTTTGAGACATTTCATTGGTATGCAAGCAATTTGAGGGCTCAGCAGTTCCAGGTCCGCCCCTGGAAAGGAATCTTCATGGGTGTTGGAATCTTCATTGGTGTCCCTTCACTGCCACCTTCAGGAGATACTCGCTGCTGCTGTGGAAGCGTTTTCTACACCGCAGGAAAGAGTATGAACTCAGCGAAGGCATCATCACTGGCATGCATTAAAGATCTTCAGATCCAAAATAAGAGCACTACATCTAAAATCACATCCCAAAGAACTGAGGAGCAGAGCAGAGTCTGCAAGATCACTACACGATGCAGCCACTGGGCTGAGCAGTGCTTTTGACCCCAAATGAGACAATTCATCTCCCAGATTCTGCACGAGGCAGGTAATAGATTTTCCCAGATCCTAAATTCAAAGGGGTATTAATGAGGATATGCTGTTTATGGATTGTTTATCAGATTTTATTTGAACCACCACGTTTTAAAGGCCACCTTGAAAAGCCAACAAACTCCCTCCCTCAAAAATAGTTTTAAAAAAAGCAAATCAAAACTGCTTTGCTAATGAAAGTGGAAAGTTTCATAAGAAATCAGAGTCAGTAATGCACAGGTCAAAAAAGGCATTCTAATATCATTTATTTACACACACATGTGCACCAGAGACACCTTAAGTCTCTGGACAGTATATTGACTTATCAGTAGATGACATGAATTACCAAGCGGAAAAATTAGTTCCAAATCAGTTTGCATCATAGCTCTTAAAATAGGCAAATGACTTTGCTGAACTGTACGGTGGAGCCTGACCAAGCTCAACAGCAACATCTGCTGGCCAACGAGCAGCAACACGAATTAGGCTAATTACCTGGAAGTTTCCTATTCATTCTTACAAAGATGTGAATTTTTACTGCAGTTTAAGAACGCCCAGTGAGACATATTTCTTGTGCAGAAAGTGGATGTAACTTCCAAACGTGTGCGAACAACAAGGTAAAATTTTGCCTGCGCTCACACGCACACATAGTCAGAAAAATCCATCGTCTACCATTAGCTGCTCACTGAGATACTTGATAGCAAAACATTGAAATTAAGAGGGGTTAAAATTCATGTTAGTGAGACTATGCTGGAGGAAATCTCTTCTGCCTAGCCAATTCAATCCCATCTGAAGAACACCCGTGATACCCCTTAAACTACTTTCTTTCCTAAGGGAACAGCCCACATTTGCAAGGCCTGAGGCAGCAAAGTATTCATCAGCAACACTAGTCCCATGTACACAGAGAAGAATGGCAGCTAAGGCCATTAGAGCTCCTTTCCCTCCAGGTGCCTTAACACACTCCTTATTAACCTTAGAAAATAAGCAATGGCACAATGACATTATTGGAGCAAGAGCACGGCTAATGGTCCCCACTTAATTTGGGCACAAACTGATACTCTAGCTAGATTAATTACACTGAAAACTCTTATTTTTAACCCAGATGCATAAAGTTTGATGAACTGCTTCTAAACTGTTCTAAAGAAAAGAAAATGCAAGTGGCTGGCAACAGCTTCAGAATTGCATTTAGACCTTCATCATGATCCAGAACAAGGGCAGAGTGACCTGTGAGAGCCAGCTCCTGAACAGCCATCAGATGGGAAGAGGTGTTGATGCATCCCACTTCTGTTACCAGTACAGGAACAGTGCCAAATTCTTACTTGAGCAGAAAACCACCCTTTTTGCAGGTCGCTGTGTAACAAGAAATCACAGGCAAGTAGGTTTTTAACAGAACTTGGTGACAACCTTCAGTAGCACAAAGCTTAGAAAAAATTACACTGCAAAATGCTGAGCCTGGAGCAGGAGAAGGCACACTGGCTGGGGGACAACTTCTTAAATGATAGAAAACTACAGGCTGGACAGACAGTCGTTATCTTTAAAATTGTAACTGGCTTTGCAGTTTAAAGCTCTTATGCTTTTTCAAGTTTTGTACTTGAAACAAAATTCTTTCACCCAGAAAAATCAGGGAAGAGGATTTAAGAAACATGCACATTTATTTTCAGTTGACTTAAGTTTCTGCTGTTACTGGGTTTTGGCTTGGGGTTGTTTTGGGGTTTTTTTGGCTGGTTGTTTTTTTAGGGTGCTGCTTTGTTTTGTTTTGTGGTAGTAATTTGTTTGAGATTTTTGGAGTTTTTTTTAAAACATATCCTTATTCCCAGTTGGAAAAGTATTTCCAATACTTTTCCCACATTTAGCTGTTAAACGAGGAGAGCGTATCGTATGAAAATACAAAAATGACTGATTGCTCAGGTCCCCGGCTGGGAAGAGAACAGCTTTGTAAGGAACCATTTGTGTATTGGAAGTTTGGAAGCTACAGAGGGGAGTCAAAATTTCAGCTCGACAGTGCCAATTACAGTTATAGCAAGATGAATACTGAGGAACAAACCCATTCGGCTCAGAGGCTGGAGAGACGGGAAAAGGAGACAGAAGAGATATGAGCCTATGTGTTTAGAAAAGGGCTTGAAGTCATCTGCTAGACAGTGAGACACCTTTTCCATGGCAAAAGCATGAGGCTGAAGATCAGTGAAAGTACATGGCAAGCTCTCAGTCCTAATTGGAAGAGCACTGGTTACCGAACAGATGTATCCTTAGTCTAATGTACTATTCAAGTAGGTATTAAACTATGGAGCTTTTCTCTTTTGGATAGTAATTACACATAGCCCTGGCTCTATCTGTCTGTTTGATCAATTTTTTCTCTTGACTCTTACTGCATCATCTTTCAAGTTTGCCCATTATCACAAAGTCTTTGAGGCTAAAAAGGCTCTAAACTCCCAATGTAACACACAGACAGGAAAAAGAAAGCCAGCTAACTTTAATTTCTTCCCTCCCTCATTAGCTTGCAGGTGTTCTATTTTCATTGTTTAAAAATCAAAGAGAAAGTCATCAGCTCATTTCCTCTCACTCAGTACAGTCCCTTTTAAGAAGCTACTTTCCATCATGTTTTGCTCAGTACTCATAAATAATATAGATAATTGCAGATGGTCATAACAAACAAGCAAAGTATACATTATATATATATAGTACAAAGGAAACAAAATTCTGATGTGCTCCAAAAGCAGAAGGAATTCCTGGCAAATAGCAGCAGTTGCATCCAGGTCATTTTTGTTGCTGATGAAAGGCAATCATAGAGCCAAAAAATAATGCAGGGACAGACTTTAGACAAAGCTAAGCAAGGGTGCTGGCAGCTCACTCCCCTCTGCAGCACGTATTTCCTACCTCCTCCCCACCTGCAATACACATAACTATTCCCTAAAAATTTGCATTTGGAAGGAGGAATATTGCTCATGGAAAGATTTAAAACTGCTGAAAATCCAAAATACATAAGCAGCATGCAATTAGGAAGATATTATGCTGACTATAGTAAGAATCTCTAAGAGAGCCCACCCAGCTGCCCAAGAGTTAACATTATGCGTTTCTCATCAAAACCTCTTCCAAGAGGTTAAGCACACAATAGACTATCTAAAGCACAGCTAGAAAGGCTGCTTGAAATTCCACACATGTGCCTCAGCAATGTATTTCTATTAATGTCCAGTGTGTGTCAGCGTGAAGATAAGCTACCAACATCATGTCCAACCAGCCTGCTAGAGAATGGGACGCCGTGTAAAACATTGTCTGATGCTTAGAATCCCGGAGAACAGTGGCATTTGCAATCTCACCCACTGCACACGTGCCTGATAACACCATCACCGAGGAGAAACAGCAGGAGCAAACCATCCTGCAGTTTTGGGAAAGTAGGAAGAGAGAGAGAGGGAGGGAGAAAGAAGCAAGCAAGAATGAAAATAAACTTCATCAGCAAATAGAAGCAGGTTTGAGGATGCCCAACTGTAGCAGAGAGTATCAAACTGGAAAACGCCTCAGTGAAATTTACTTACATATAAGCTTGCTTTAACTTTTGTTTAAGGTGAGAAACAAAGAAATAACATCCATGCTTATTTTGATTTCTCCTATCATAGCACAGACTCAGCTTCATCTTCTAGCACGATCCAACAAAGCTATTTCTATTGGGAGACTGGTGGAAAACATTGTATTTGAGAAAATGTGATCTTGAACAGGGCACATCTGCTCTGTCAGGCCTGGTATTTGGGGCTTGAGAAGCCCGTACGTTCCCATGAGCAGCTGCTGTATGGGAACCTGCTGGAATACCCCATGCTGGTCTGTGCTGTGCACCAACGGGTGTTATCACAGAGATACCATTCCAGCCCATCAGGAGGCTTCCTACAGCATGCTAATATAATCTGTAACTGACCTATTCTTGAGAAAGGCAAGCTGTATGTGGATGAAGGGGTGGAATGTTATGACCCTGACCTGGAGGACCACTGTGTATCGAGGAGGTGGTGATCCACAGAAGAGTTAAGCTGAGCAGGCATAGGCCTGCGCTGTGCTGCACATGTAGATGCAGCATGGCCTTCAGCCCTGTCTTGTGCTGCACAGATTCCTCAGGATCGTGACAGAGGAGCCTGCAGGCAGCCACCCCTCAGTACTGGTCCCTGCAGAACCTTGCCTTTATCTAAAAGAACAGGGAGATGTTCTCATGTGAACATTCTTTATGAACAGTGTTGTTTTCTTGCAAGATGATAATTGCTCAAATGACAAAAAAGGAGGAAGCTCTCCATTTGCACAGCACATCATGGGAAAATTCATCCAGGGTCTGTCCAACACTGTATGAAAGCAGGGCTCCCGGCATCTGAAGGGACATAAGATTTACTTGTTATCTATAGACCTCTTCCTATTCTTTCTTATTAAAACAGCTATTTTATTAAGCCACTTGTCAGCTTCTTACTTATGCTGCACTGTTTCTCTCTCACACCACCACCCAGTGCAGAACACTGCTCACCTCAGGTGCATCTTCACCACCTCTGTTGTCAATGAGGATCACATCAAGACACACACATTAAGGTTCCAAGACAAGGTGCCAGAAGCAAAGTTAGTTTTCATGGCATTTAGGGAATATGACAGAAATGACACACAGTGCAGGTAACCTACCTCACATCCCCATCATCCGAGAGTGCAAGAGCAATCCAAGTGTTCCATTCAGTGTGAACTTATTTCCTAGCTATTATATTAGCCCTTTAAATTCATAATCTTGCTAAGTAACACTTTCCAGCCAGAAACATCAAGAAAGTTGTCAGTGATCAAGGATCATTGATTCAAGATTCAAACGCTGCCATTTCTTAGATAGAATACAACGAATACTGGAAAGTTATCACTAAATAGTAAGTTAGATATACATAATATTCCAAATACTCAATGTTTGACTAATACTGGCTCAGAGGAAAGCAAAGCCCACTGAAATACTGTGATGCATTAACAAATCTCTGCTGCTTATGCCCCCAAAATTAGCTACAAAATTAGAACAGAATTCTGCTACTCCACAGTAGCTTGGCAGTAAACCAAAATAATGCAGTACTAGCTCTGCTGGACCATTCATGGAAAAATATCAATATATTTTTCTCTTATTTCTTTATTAATTGAATATTTTGTATAGAGGAAAAGAAAAGCTGATCTTATCTTCTGCTTTTTAAACAATAGGATGGCTTTACATTAATCCTAAATTAGAACAAATTAATCTGGAAGAAGTTTCTGTGGAGTATACAAACTTGTTAGACAAAAAAAGTGTGAAACATGGGCACAGGAAAATTGAAGGCAAAACAGGGGAAGTAGACAGCACCACAGACAACTTCAATTTAGTGCAGCTGAATGATTTAAAAAGAGACCAACCTTACGATAAGGTCTCTTAGCCCAAGAGACTACGGAAATGAGAAGCTCAAAAGACCATCAGCTGCTGAAATCTACAAAAACTCTCCAAACACAAATTAACCTTCAGAGTCAGGAGATAAAAGACTGGCTGCAGAAATTGGAAGTTGTTAAGAAAATGCTATAAATGTCTGACAAATCATAGCAGCAGTAGCAGGGAAAATAAGGAGTACATACACAGCATCTTACCCTTAGCCAGATAATACCTTCTGCCTTCCCTCAAGAAAAGATGGAGAAAGAGAAGGTTCTCTTTTGGTTTGGCTTTGTTTTTCTTTCTGGGTTCAATGTAGTAAACGTTCTCCAAAACCGCTTTAGATAAATTTAGACCTCACTGGTGCTCCAGAGACCAGAAGTTATTAGCTTGCCGTAGGTAGAAGACATGTAGATCCTCACCACGCCAAGCTTAAATTTAATTCAAACCTTTCCAAAGTCCACCATTTAATACTGCAAGATTACTTTCTCCAGGAATCCCTTAAATGTTTAATGGTTTCATTAGAAGAAGTAATTTCTTCACTGCAGAAATGCACCTACTTCTATAGCAGAAGGTATCAGCCAAAGAGGAACCCACCTGCAAGGGAAAAGGAGGGATCTTCTGGCCAGAGACTATAGCACATCAGACCACTAACGTTAAAGACTCCACGTTAATTCATTTTCTTCAAAGGAAAGTCTAAAAAAGTATCTCTTTGCTGAGACAGCAGGAGAGAGGGATAGAAGGAACAAGGTCCAAAGCTGTTCACAGCCTAGCTATTTAAATCCTTCTGTTGCAACACACTGTATCAAATCGTTAAGGCTTAAACAAAAAACCCATCCTTCCATTTGTATCAACACTTTTAAAAGGCAGTTTTGTTCAGTCGGTGCAGTGAAAGCTATCAAAAACAACTGCATGGCAATTTCTAGCCAAAGGCAATGCCACTCGTGCTAACCCTGTCAGAGCTCCCCAGCTGGTGTTGCGTGCATGAAGGGTAGGAACACCAGTGCCTGACACAGCGTGTGAACACTCTGCAAACAGCCCAGCAGCAGGGAGCAACACTCACCAGGAGACAAAGTTCCACCACTGGCAGCACCCACACTACCTGTAGGAATTGATGTTCCAGTAACTCAAGGCACCAGTCATCTTCTAAAGAAAACAAAAACTAATCTTTAAAATAAAAGGAAAAGATGTGTCACTGCTTCAGCGAACACAGGGAGCTACTTGTTGCCAATCACCGTAACATCAATGCAAATCAAATTCAGAGAAATACAACCAAACAGGCTTTTTCCTCATTTTGCACTATTATTTAAAACAAGCCTCCACACCTTGCTTTCTCCCCCCCCTACAAAAAACTTCAATGAGCAAATATTTATAGGAATTAGTGTCACTAAACACTAAAACCCAAGGTTTGTGTTAGCAGTGTCAACTCCCAGAACCAGCTCATCTCCTACACACAGGTTTGCAACTTTAGAAAGAGAAGAGTTTCAGCTCAGCATGCCACGTTTTAGCTGCAGAGCAAACAGGACCAATAAAACCGGCCCTGATGTGAGCAGTCTCCATCCAAACCACACTGCAAAGCTCGCAGAGACAATACCTTTCATCACATCAGCTCAAATAAATAGGGAGGAAAAAATGACGTTTTGATGATAGAGGGCTGATTTCAAAACCAGCAAATCTCTATGCTGATGGCCCCACGCTGTCAGAGTCAACAAACACCACGCTACTACTGCACCTTGGCCGCTCGCTCCAGCTCGTCACAGAGATATGAGATTACACACAACAAAAACCCAGTCTAATCTAGAGATGCTTACCTATGGTTAATCAGCCGGGATGAAGCGGATTCCCAGCTTATCACAAAGTAAATTAAAGCCTTAACAAAACTAAATCATGTTCAGCACCGTTTCTAAACCCATCTTCAGTACCAGCTCAGCTGCATCTACAGCTGGTATATGCTCAGCATTTGGCAATTCACAGCAGAAAGTGTAGCAAGATTGGCTTGAAGCTTCATCAGTGACCAGAAACCTAAAGAGAACTTTCCATGAATGTGACAGTTGGATCACTCCTACAGGGCCAAAAAGAAAACCTGATTCCACCTGATCATTCCTCTGCTACCACCAAAATTCTCCTCCATTGTATGAATCTATGACTGCTTATGCTGCTTGCAGCAATTTTAAACAATTATACCTCTACATTCTCCGAAACAGAGATGGAAACACCAGTTAAAATCTCAGCAGACAAATATACACTAAGCCAAGGGTGGAAGTGTCCCAAGTATGCCACAGGCAAAGCTCAAGCGTTCCAAATCCCACATTCACCAATATCAAAACCCACTGCTCTGATCAAAGATACTCCCAGCCATTCATTCTTCCCTTCAGCCCTTCTCTCCTGAATCAGCAAGGGGAGATGAGAGGCTCTGAAGAGCAAGATTATTTTTGAGCAAGAAGCCATCTGAAAGAATCTGACAGCCTATGACCAATTATAATAGGCTACTGGAGCAATCAGAGACAAACCCTAAACCCTTGTATTTCTCCCATGCTTATATTCTGGGCCACGCTAATCACAACAGCACAATGCTGGAGTTATCAGTGAGCAAAGGTTTCCATCCAGCAGGCCAGGGAGCAGGGCATGACCAGGAATGCTGGGAACAGTACACCATCCATCACAGACATCTGGAGGAACACTTCACAGCAATTTAAGAATTCTGCATCCAGTCTGCTTTCAGGCAGCAACCACTGTCTGACAGTGTTGGCTGAAAAAGCTAATCATGGTGCAAAGTTTGTCCTACCATAACCCCATTTCTGAATCCTGTCTTTCAAAGTGGGAAGGGAAGACGATGACTTTTGGTCAATAACTCTGACAAAGCCATTATCCGAGGGGTATTAAATGAGGAGATAAGAACTTCAGGGCTTTGTACAAATCATATTAGTTCAATTCTCAAATCCGGGTAATGCTTCTTTTCAAAGTATTAATTTCATTTATTCTATTTGCTCTCCCTCTGTCCTGATAACACAGGCGCACATGGCCCCTAAATGAGATCCTCCTATTTTATAAGTTATAATCCTCCCTTTCTAGAGTAGTAATGAGATGTCTTCGCTTAATCACGTTTATTTCCCCCCCTCAGTTTCTGCTTTTCTCCATCCCCATTCCACATTGATTTGTCTCAAAGGTTTCAGTGAAAACCATCAGGCAGGGAGTCACTGGCTCCAAGAGGCTCCTGATGCATATGCTGCACATGCTGCGCAGCCTTGGGGAACTTACAAAAGCAGAAAGGAGAAAAAAAGAGCAGCTTTGCTCGCAAAGTTTCTTTTGTTGGTAAGAAAGAGAAAAAAAAGAAAGCCAACAGAACTGAGAAGTTGAGAGAAGAGGTTTTGATTAACTGGAAATGAAAAGGAAAGGCTCCTGATACAGGAGAAAGGTGAAATGATTCACAATGAAGTGAAGCAATTAAATAACTTGACTATGACAACTTTGGAAGTTCCTCATGCTAGAAATAAGAAAGGATTTAAAGATGGCTGTATTAATTCTTGGATATTTCACATGATACTTAAAGACATGCTACAAGCATCAGTTAAACACCCCAGGCCCTGCTGTGAAGTACTGTACATATAATCCTTGCTGTACTGTAAATACCCACAGCATCAAATTATTCAGAGTCCAGTCAGCACCACGATCCTGCAGGGCTGTACAAACAAAACATTTTATCTCTAATACAAATTGGTGAGAGTTCTTCTGCAGCAGCTTGGCAGACTACTTCCATGTGAGTCAGTCCCCCATGGTTAATCAAAAGCCATATTCACTCAAAAAGGGAAGAGAATGATGCAGTGTTTCTACTTACAGAGCTATTTTGCTTCTTAAACTAAAACTTTAAGGAGCTTTACTCAAAACCTGAAGTATCTAGAAGTTAAGTACCTTGTTCAAAGTCAAAAAAGAAAGATCAAGACAAAAATGTAGAACAGGATCCAGGTACTTAACTCTAAATCACTCTGGTAAGGAATGAACCACTTCAGTAAAAAACAAACCAAAAAACAAAAACAAAACATACAAACCACAAAAAACAAGAAGTTTTAATCTGCACCCTAACCCATAAATGATGAAGTAAATGGCCCCAGAAGCTGACAGCATGTTCCCTATCCAAGGTTAGCTCTAGCCCATGCTATCTCCAGGAATGTGCGCTATATAATAAGACTGAAGAAGTGCTTCACAGTAATACAGCCAATAATAAAAGTCAGTGAATGAAAATCATAAAGAAGAGATTAAATGACAAGCGACGTTCAGCACAATCAAGATGCAATCATTTCGAAATACAGCTATGATATCTGGAGTTATGGTCCACAAGTGGCAAGGTTAAAGGAGAACATTGCAGCACTACTGGAGACAACTGCACAAGAGAAGGCTACTAATAACCAAACTAGTGATATGTTAAGGGCACAGGGCAGCTCAAGATCTTACTGCAAATATCTTTTAAAAAAAATCAGTAAATAAAACAAACCTTTCTAATTATTTGTGGCATGATTTTCCATTTTTACTAAATTAAGTACTGCTAGAAGCAAATTATTCATTTGTTATTTCTTTTATGGAAGTTGCCCCATTCTTCTCTAGCTTCCCTAGCAGGGTCACAACAACTAACACCCTGGAAGTTTTTCCTTTATAAATTTGAACAGATAATTTCCAGTACCATCTGTACCTGGACTACCACTAGGTACCTAGAGTTCCACAGTTTTCTACTGGGAAGAGAAGACTGACACCCATTATTTGCCTCATATACTAGGGCTAAAAAACAGAAGAGTGAGCAAGAAACTTTCAAGCCCTATTCCAAATAAAGGAAGAAAACAATAGGAAAACAAAGGACAGATATGATTTGAGTAGGATTGAGTCAATACAACAAGGTAACCATGCCCAAAATGAAACTGCAGCTGAGATAAAGCAAGTGTGATAGGGATTCTAATAACTTAAAAGGCTGGCAAAACCAGCTCCTGCTTAGGTAGACATCTAGAAGCCGACAGACAACAGCTTTAACCTCATCTTTGCAAGGACAGGCTAGACTATTCCATTTTAAGGATGTTAAATTCATGACTGATCAAGAGATAGTTAAAGAACACTGAAATTAAAGTTCCTCATTTTTGCACCACTTTCTGGGCTAACACTCCATGGTCACTATTTATCTTTTATGGGTTACACAAGGAGAATCCCATGAGGTCTTTATAGAGCATCAAGTATGCAGTATCTGGGTATGCAACGCTGCAGGGTTAAAAGCTATTTCAGATACCAGAATAGCTTTTGCGAGTTACCAGTCAGATCCCAACTCATTTTAGAGGTGCCCTCTTCACACTTCACTAATATTGCCTGACTCTGCAGTCACATCTCTCCAGGATTACTCTAGACCTCAGTACAGGAGGGCAAGGCTCTACTTCTAAGCCAGGCCACATCTTTAGACTACACAATAAATCCACCAGCTTCTTCTCCCCCCCCGTCTCTTTACTGAAGTCTGTTAATTGCATTCATAAAGAGTGGAAAGAGAGTTAATACTGCATCTGCTGACCCAGGTGTTCCATGTAGAGGAATGACAGTCACCTGCCTCAGCCTTTGCTATTGTAAAGCTCAGCAATCATGCAGCTTCCTGGGGTTTGGGCAGTGTCTGCCAAGAGGAAATTTCCTATGACACAGCAGCCCTTCACAAGCTATAGCTAGGGGAGCCATCTCAGATACCTACCAGTCCAACCACATGCAAACGTTATCATGGAGCCAAAAAGTACAAACATGTCCAAAACCACAAATGGGCAAATTTCATTAAGGACTGTTAACCACCAAGATGAAAATACAACCTCTTGCTGAAGAACCCTCTAAGCCCCAGAATGGCAGGAGCTGCAAGGGTATGTGTGTGGGAAATACTGCTCTGTACCTGCTCTGTAATCGTGCTCTCTGCTACAGATCACTAGCAGAGATGGGCTAGAGCTAGAAGGAACTTCTGTCTGAACCACTATGGCCATTCTTGTATAAATTTTACTTATTCAGCCCCCCAGAATGCCTTCATATTATAACTTCAAAATGCTTCAAAGCCAAGTCCTGTGCCTGGGCAAGCCATGCCTGTTTGCATTCAACACACAGAAAAAACATGCTCATAGAAGGATTCTTCATTTAAATCAAGTGCATGCATCAGATCAGTAGAATGGAAGAAACACAAAGACCATCATTACCGAAGTCTGTCCTCTCCCTAAGCCATCCTTTCAGTTTATACCAGGAAAATACAGTGTACATCAACAGGCAGTTTGATCTCACTGTAGCAAGCACAGTCTCACCTCACTATCACACCCCAACACCCCATACCACTGCAGGCCAGGAGAAAGTGGCAGTTCCAGTAAGACACTGCATTGTTTACAGGCAGTACACCGTTGCCATAGTAGTAGTGTTAGTATTTAAAACAATATAAAATAGTATCATAGGACTATCATAGGAAGCACCCATCACAACCCCAATCTGTGCTGGTGACAGATGCCTTTTGCTCTACTCAGCCTCATCTCACTGTACTACTGCCTCCATCACCTCTCTTCTCAGCACTGTTGTGACAATACTCCAAGTTCTCAGCAACACCAAGGTGCCTGACCAATAGTAAAGGCTGCAACAAGAAGTCCCCAAAAATAAGACTGCCTACTGGGCAAGAACAGATTGTCTGGGAGTCAGTGGTGTGTACCAAAGGGGTCTATGCTTCCTGGTCCCTAAAAATTAATGCTAAGCCTTCTTCAAACACTTGACAGTTCTTCTGTTATCAGCATCATAAAAGACTCAAACAACAGAGCTCAGTATCACTTTTTATTAATTTTGGTGTTTGGCACAATTATAGTCTAGAGAAATGGACCAAAGTTTCAGGTCAGCAGAACCTGATTCTGTATATATCAAAACATTCATTTAATGCACTTGATATAAAAGAGTTCCCTCTAGCTCAGACAATAACCCCATATACACACACCACACTGACCTGCCACAGGTCCTGCCAAGCTGTTCCACACACAGCCATTGCTTATGCCTTTCCCTGCAAGCTTGTCCTTAACATCACTGCATGACATGCTGCATGTGTAGCTTGCCAGCCACATTAAGTGATGAATTAGGAGATGATGAGTGTTTCAGCCTAAATCAAAGTTTCTATGCTCATCACACAAGTGACGTTTAATGAATCCTCTCAAGCAGATATATTTCAGCCTGTCCTGCAGGAAAACATACTGAGGATTTTTGTTACTCACCAGCTGGGCCACTCTCTGCCTCTCCTCATTAGTGTCGTTCCTTTCCCACTGAAGAGCAGTATTCAAGGCTTCACTGGCTGCCTCCCTTTCTCTTTTGGCCAGACGGAGCAACTCCTCTTGGACCAGTGCCTGTTCTTGCTCATACCTGTATGAGCACCAAAGGCAACCAGAGAGAAGGCAATCAGCAGTGTGATGGATGCAACAGGGTTTTCACAGGTTCGGTCAGTCAGCTGCAATACTCAAACACCATGCACACAGAGACCAATTTCCATTGTTACCTAGACTATAAGCACAGCACAGACACCATCAGAGCAGCAAAAGAACAGGAAAAGACCAATCTTTACTGCATCTTTAAGAATGTACAGACAGATCAGGCCAGCAGTTTTATAACAGTAAGCTACTGAGTTACACAGAACTGAAGTTCTCACTGCCCTGCAGTGCCTAGAACCAGGAGGAGACAGCTGTGGTTATGTCAGAGAGAAGGACAGTTTTCTTCTGCAACTTTTTCCTCACCTTTACCCCGACCTTTACAGGAATTTCTATTTTAAAAATTCAAATACTCTTGGATGAAAAATTCATAGCACTCTAGTACTGACTGGCTGACAAGCATTATATCCAGTCTAGGAAGAGGAATGGAATCAGATACATAAGATAGACCTGATTATTTTAGGCATAAACTGAATTAAACACCCATTACCATGTTTGAGATTCCAAAATCCCTAAGGGAAGTGTAAAACACAGACTCCTTCATTTGTCCCACAAAAGGCAACTGTACTCAAGTTTATGCTCTGTTGCAACACACATTACACAACTTTTCTGTAGTTACCAACTCATTATATTGGTCATCCCTGTTTCTCCAAACACCACTCCAATTGCCTACAGCTCCCCTGACTTCTCCTAAGGGATAAGCCCTTAAAAATATCTTCCATGGCCCTTACCTTGAAAAGGTTTCAAAGGGGATTCTTAGGCATTAAAATATACAGTCACTGCACTTGGCCTAAAGTAAAACATATATATATATATACACATACATATATATAGTCCAAGAGGAACTAAAATAGTGTCTTTTTCAAGAACTTCACCTCACCTCCTGTACAGTTCCTGCTCTGCAGGAGAAGACTTTTGACCAGAGTCACTTGCCATTGATGGTTGGATTCCTAGAAAGAAGAATAGAAGCCTGTGACAACTATAGTACAAAGCATACTCCTTCACCACATCATAATTTATTTCAGGAGAATTTCATATGTGAGTCACATTATCAAGAGAAAAAAAAATACACCTTGAAAAGCCTCAAGAAAATGTAAGTTTGATGGGTGGAATTTGAATTCATAAAACAAAGACACTGACAGCATCGCCAACAAGGCACATGGAACAAGGTATGCTACAGGAACTTCTAGGTAAGGATGTTAACTCCTCAAACCCTGGTTTATACTGAAACATAAGTATGGTTTTAGACTTACTTTCCATTTCCTTCCTCTATTCCATTAAGTCTTCCCCTTGACCTCCTGCTTTCCTTGTAATTACAAAGAATCCCACAAGTGGAGATGGAATTATTTGATGGAGTTCACGCCATTCGTGAGGATGAATCCACCTTCAGGATGCTAACAGCAAACAAACTACTAAAAGCAAAGGCCTGGTCCCCTAACTTCATGTTAGTCTGGATGCCTTAAACAAATCCACACCGATAACATATACCAACAAAGTGTGTTTGAGAACCAAGAGAAATCAAATAGTTTTCTGACCTGTAAAGAAAGACAAATTCAGAAACCAAGTTCTCACCATCCCTTTGGCAAGCTGTGCTTAGCCAGTCTGTCCTTCCCTGTGAGCTTACTGCTTTTTGTTCTTTGGAAATATTTCCCTTATCAACATACTCCTTGTGCATAAAAAGGCAGCTTGGCAGAAATTAAAGATAAAATTAAAAATTTCTGCCTTGCTTATTGTATGTTTATCTGAAATCCTAGAAACGTTCACAAAGTGATAAAAGTTCATTAAAGCATCTGAGAAGGGTGGTAACCCAAAGGTGGAGAAGGAAAAGGACCTAGAAAAACAAGATGTCTTTCTTAAGGTCACACAGCAACAGAATTAGAACCATTTCAACTGCTCCAACTGCCAGATGCCACAGCTACCTTGCAGAAACATAAAGAGGACATCACAGGATCGTAACATCCACGGCAGTCAACTATGCCAATACCTACATATACAAAAAAGTTACAGGCTAATCAAAGAGCTCCTCTCACAATAAGGTAGTCTTGAAAAACACAGGCATACCACATAATATGCAGTGGCAGCACTGCTGAAAAGTGTGTTAAAACAGTCGGTAGACCTGATAGGGACTGACAGTACCTGTAGGAGATTTAGGTTTCCCTTCTGCAGCTGTGCCATTGGATGAACGGGGCAGTCTCTGGTTGTCCCTTTTACTTTGAGGAGATTCTCTCATTCGGTTCACTACATCTTCAGAGAGCTGAAATATACCAACACAGGAAAGAAATCAACCAAGTCAACTCCTAAAGTTTCTACATTTCACTGTGAAAGCTCCACTTGTGTCAGTTTCCATGCTACTACACCCACACTGCCAGTCCCCCCATCTCAGTGCCACAGGCCTTCACATCCACGTGGGCAACATCTGCACACTGACTTCACTTTTTAAAAAATCCACACCCTAACAGTAAGTGATAAAACCTGTAATCTACTGACCCCAGATGCTTCACTGGACAATGACAATCTTCCACAACCACTACAGAAGTTGGAGAGCACTGCTGAACAAGCCAATCCCTTGAGTAAGGACATTTTACCCGAAGTGGAAGGAAAGGAACTAAGCAGGTTGTAAGTCCACTCATCCATTCTTCTTTCCCCATGCCTGCTACCCCAGCTCAGCATGGCAGAAGTACTGCGAACCATACGGCAAAGAAAGAAAAGTTAACTTGAAGTTTTCTGGCAATTTAGTCCAGGGGGCTTCTCACAGCACTGTTAAGATTGACTTCCTCCTCCTCCCAAGGTCAGAGGATCCGTGCTGACTGTTCTGGCTCCAGAACAAGACAAAATGAGACTGTTTTCTCACCCAGGCTGGTCACAGTAGAAGATGTATTTCCAGCTATGTCACTGCTACCCAATTTAACTGCATTTTTAACATATTTGTTATTCCTGTTTATAGGAACTGGTTTCTAAAAACACAAATCTGTAAAAAGCCAGACTTAGTTAAGGGCAGGCTCAGTGGAACTACTGTTATATACACAGCTGAAAAAAACCCAAACAACATCCTTGGTACTACGAAGTGGGAATAAATATTTTGTTTCACAAAACAAACAAACAAGAGGAAAAGAAAAATGTTTACTTCAGGAAGTCAAACAAAAAGGTCCACAAAGACCACAGCTCGTTTAACCTAATCAGCTATCATTAGATACATACAGCATCTTCAGCTGGAGCTCCTGGAGGTTTTAAACAAACCAGTAACAGTGAACCCACATTTTTCTCTTGTTCCATCAGCATCTAGCTGATGGAGCAGCTAACTAAATTAAAGCACCTGAACAAATCACATCTATGGCAGGTGAGGGAGAGTTCTCCAGGGGTCCCTGCCTATATCCTGTAAAGAGAAATCAGAACAACTTTACCTCCATCAAACATTTTAAAAAGGAGATTGGCACAACCTTAACTAAATTATGTCAAGTGATTAAGTCAAAATAGGATGAAAAATAAGTAACGACAGCAAAACACGTTCTGAAAGCTCATTTCAGACAAATCTTAGGGGAGAACCAGATAAAAGTAGGAAGAAGCAAGCGTAATGACAAGGATGGCAGTAACAGTAATTTCAAACCAAACCTTAAACAATCAATTAAAAATAGGGAGGAAAATCCTGATGGGGGACAAATGTTCCTTAATGATACTGCACTCTGCAGGGCTTGTTCTCACCACACACCCATGCAGGGGTCCGGTCACAGTCCCAGAAGCAGCTCCCGCTGCCCCTCCTGGGAACCCCCCGGTCTCACCGCTGCCCCCCAGAGCGGGGCTGGGCCGGGCTCCGGGCACCGCCAGCAAGGGCAGAGCTGTGTCCTCCTGGGTGCCCGGGGAGCCAGGCAGAGCCTCTGGCCCCGCAGCGGCTGCACAGCACAGGGCAGGGGCGGGATGGGGTCCCCGGGCAGTGCGGGGGGGGCAGAGCTGAGTGTGGGCGGGGAGATGGAGGCTCGGGCACTCGGCACCTCCTCCCCGGTCACCCCAGCGCCTCTCCAAGCTTCTACTCCTTCAACCTTCCAGTCGCTTCTCCCCTCCTCCTCGCTGGTTCTCCCCGCTCGCCCTCCCAGCCCCGTCCC
>VZRW01013962.1:1015972-1034331 GCA_013398125.1 Aegotheles bennettii
GCGGCGAGCCGCGGGGCAGGCTGGGGGCTGTAGTGCCAAGGGCCGGGCGGCCTGACCCGGCCCGGAGGGGGCTGAGCTCCGAGACCGCTTTCACCCGCACCCTGCAGCACACCCGTGCCGGCCCCAAGGCGCCTGCGGGCTCGGTTTGCAGCCCTTGGCCTCGCCAGGCTGTGCCTGTAACCTGGGTCAGACCCCCCTGTGAACGCCACTGCCACCCACCCGGCTCCCGGGGCTCCTTCCCTGGGTCAGAACTGTGCAAGGGAGAAAGCCAAACCAGGCATTCCCACATGGAAAATAAGCCAGGGACGCACAGAGCTTATCTCCCAGCTCCAAGACTGAGGAACCACCCAGATGTCTACCAGGGAGCATTCCCAGGCTGCTGAGCCCCCTGGGTGTCCAGGCAATTCCTCACCAACACAGCTGAGCGAGGGCATCCCCAGCATCCCCCTCACCCCACCAGGAACCCCCTGTCTGCCTTCACACATGCCACTTGCCCATAGCCCTCGAGGAAGCTCAGCACCCCACCTGCCAGCTCATGTGTTTCTCCCGTGATTAAAACCAAAATTACAGTCTATGATTCACAGTCAATTTTACAGCAGCTGCTCCATAGGCAGAATTCACCCATCTGCTCCTTTCAGGCACCCTGTTCCAGCAAGACCTACCCACTGTCCATCCCTGCAGTGACAGGCACGCGTGGGGGTCCCTCCCGTGCAGCTCAGGCCAGGGCAGATTGGTCCCCATCACCAGGCACGGCCGATCCCCAGCCTAAACCAAAGGAATGAGAAAGAAAATCATGTAATGCACAAGCAGCTGGATCAAGAAATGGCAGCTTTGAAGGCCCTTTTCCAAACAAACTTTCTGCATTCCCAGAAATACAGGCCACCCAGACAATTCTGTGCACGTGTGACCAGTTAACAAAGCCTTGGTGTCAACACTGCACACAGCCAGTGCAAGAGCCAAGGTCTGGCTAAAGGCAAACCACAACCCCTCACAGAGTGCTCTCTCTCACCAGCCTCTTGTTTATTTCTAACCTGCCACCTGCTCACTTTCTCAATGGCAACCAGTTCTTGTACTGAAAAAGCTCTTCCTCACCTCCTCTACCCCTCAGGGTTTCACAGACCTGCATCATTGACCTTCCAGCCTGGCGAGCTCTCCACCATGTAATTACACCCCCCAGAAGCCCCCCCCCCCCATAACTCCGATTATTCATCATCCTTCCTTAGGCCTTTTCCAGGTGTAACTCCAATGCAGTGCCAGGTATCATCTGCCAAGATCCAAGAGGGAGAGCAGGCAAAGACAAACCAAACTGCACACTGTACCTCCAGCCATGCCCTCCTGTGATCTCCAAGAGCCTGAGGATGCCCAACAGGGCCCGCAACATGCAGGACACTGATGTGGAAGCAGCCATGATAATGGTAGAGCAGCTGTACAGCAACCTAAAACAGCTCTCCACTTACACAGGAGCAGAGGACGTCAAAGTTAACTCCAGTGGTAGCATCTCCCAGCGTAATCCCATTTTCTGCAGGGAAGCTGGAAGGCGCCAAGGTCTTACTGCACAATGACACAATCCTGAAATAAAGACAAAGCTAAAGCTCACCCCACTCCCCCAGCCTGCACACCCCTGCCAAGGAGAACCCGATGGGTGCTGATCACTGCCACCACACTGAGCTGTTATTCAGCAGCTACCACATCCTCCCTGCAGCCAGAAAATTAGTCCTGGCAGAGTTAATTGCAAAGCCCAGAACAAGAAATAAGCAAGAGTCAGTTTCAACTTCCAGGTAAGCCTTTTCCTGAGCAACAGAGAAAGTTATCCTACAGCAAAGACCCCTGGCACTAGACATTCCCAGAAACACCAAGATCTGGTTACCAAGAGAAGAGTCAAATGCTTCACTGACAATTACTTAGACCTGGATACCACTCTCTGTGCAGTCACCTGCTGTCCCAGTAACAGCTTCTCAAGAAGAAAAAAATAAACCCACCTCTGACAAAAAGACATCATGTTATTCCATTACTTCCTGCCAGATTTGTTCAGGGGTTTTTAAAAAAATCTGAAAGTTATTTTTTTTCTTCATAATATGGATCATTTGAGAAAGAAAGCAAGTATGAGCATTTATGCCAAACTTAATTTTATTTCTTTATTTTACAAACAAAAATATACATTTATTCTATATTTTCTCTTTGCATCCCCCCACACACATAACACTTCTGCTCAAGAACCATTTTGAATATGGCCCGAAGCAATATATATACATAAAAATACAACAGGAGGAAGGTCAGTCCACGACCTAGCGCAGAAGCTCCTCAGCAGCAGAACATGGGACGCTCTAGAAATGCTGGAGTCCTGCCAGCAAAGGACAGGATGGACACATCGACCACCTGCACGGGTGATCCTTCAGCACTGAATTCAGCTGATAAAAAGGCAAATTCATAACATGCTCTTCACATCACCAAGGAGGGCAGAGAAGTCCTCTCGGTCAGGGTGTTGACAGTGAACAAATACTCCTCAGGACGGAAAAGCACTTGTTCCTTTATTTCTCAACTGCTTTAAGACCTTCGTATCTCTTAGCTCTGTCCAAGGCCCACCAACTCCAGGAAAGCTTTTCAGGTTTCCCCATGCTTTCCAAGCAGCTCAGGTTCAGTGTTGTAAGCAGCATTGGGCCATTCAGGCACCATGTTGTCCATCCCTTTTAGAGCAAGCAAGCAAGAGTGGCTCAGGGTGATCCACAGCAAGTGTCGGGGAGCAGCATGGAACACATCTGATGTGGTGAGGGCTGACTGGGCCAGATGCTTGGCCAGCTATTACAGTCACTGCACAGAGAGGAAATGTGAAACACTGTTGATCCACATGAGACAATTCAGCTCTTGCACATGGACAAACCAAAGACTTTTTTCCTCAAAAGTACATTAAAAAAGGGTGTGGGGGGCGTAAGGGTTGATGTTTGTTTTCAAGGTGCCAGTGCTACTTAGAAGCCTGCAGGGCAAAGTCCACAGGCAGAACAGAGAGGCTGCATTACTCATTAACAACAGAATATAAGCAAAGGGCCTGCATAGTTTTGGCAACCAATACGAACTTTGTGTTCTTCCCAAACTTTCTTTCCCTATGGTGGGAACACCTGGTGGCAAACACTTTCCCCAACCTGCTCATGATCCAAACAAACACACCCATGCTGCATCCTGCATGACAATTTCCCAGAAACTCTTACCTCAATATTCTTCAGGAACAGCAGTAAGTTGGGGCAAGAGCTTCACACAGTCCCCACACATTTCAGATTCCCTCTTTCTAATACCTCTAATGGAAAGTTGCTATTGCTTATAGCAGATCTCCACCTACCTGGAGGACTTGGGTAGGAAAGCACCCCCAAAGCTAGCGGAATACACCTCCTCATCCATGGAGAGCACAGTAAGTCCCAGAAACCAGCCTGATGCAGCCTTCAGCTGAACAGTCCCTGGACTGGAACACGAAGTCTTGAAACTGTGTGCCCGACAGCTTAGAGAACAGTAGTCCCCTTTTCCAGCAAGGAAGAGGTTAAAAAGAAGTTCCAGATAGTCTTTAAATGAACCACACTCCACACATACATAAGTATTTTCAACATATTGAGCCATAAAACCTCAAAACCAGAAGTCTGGGGATCTGAAGTGCAACATAAGAGAAGGACACTGCCAGAAGAACACATCCATCTCTCACCTGCCTCCCAGCCCAGAACACCAGCCTTCTTGATTCTAGCACACCTGGGGGGTTTGAGACTTCCCAGTCACTAAATACTAACAGCTCGGACTCATCATGGGCTTCTGCTCTGCCTCAAGCACCTGAACGTCACTGGAGCCTTCATCTGCAGAGTCAGCTTCCTCCTTCATAGTTTCTCTCCAGGATGATGCCAGAGCCATGAAGCAGGGTGCAGATGGAAAATTCACCTACCTCACAGGTTTTATTCTTGAAACTCAGCCTGATTCAGTGTTGCTACCTAGATTTTTCAGTGAGTTCAGATGCCCCACTGGGCACAGCCGCCACAGTCTGTTTCACAGCTACTTCTGCTCAGCTAGACAGCAGCACTGTCTGTCCTTCTGTCTCCCTATGGTTCAGTTTACACCCATGCTGCTAGCTACTAGCCCCCCAAAATGCTCCCAGGGCACAACGAACAGTTCTTTCTTCTTCATATCTCTCTTCTCCTTCCCTTCAGAACACTCCTTTTAACCCCTAGCAACTGCAATTCACAATTTTCATCAGTATTACCTGAAACAAGAGCTGAGCCCAGCTGACCAGCTCCCCTCTTCAGACACTGCTATCACCACCTGTGCTGTTGCATTATGACCAGACCCAGGCAGCCACACTGCTTGAAAAAGCCAGGAAGACCATCTTTGGTTTCAAACACCAAACTCTTTCTACATATGTACAATACAGCAGTCAAATCACCACCCTCTTCCCTAAACACCATTCCCCTAATTGGCAGACAAGTGCTTTCAGTCACTGAACAGGATGAGGTGCCAGTCAGGCCCGTCTTCTGGGTCATATTCACATCTGGAACACAGAGGATCAGGAAGGTTCATTGTTTATAGGTTTATGAACAAAACTGTTCTACATTGTTCTCAAGTAGCAACAGAAAATGTTCTTTCCATCAGGATTTGGGCTGCCAACTTAGTTCCACAATAGGTTTTGGAAATCCTAAGGAAGAGAGGAAAGCCATGGCAGATAGCCAAGGACAGATTTCCAATGAACAGCTGTGGTATCAGGGAGTTTGAAAGGAAAGGAATGAGGCATTTTGTGAAGCAGAGAGCCCTGCCCTAGGCATTGATGGATTTCCAGCGGTCACTGTCTACGCTGTTGATGCTGCCCACGTGATACGGCATAGAGGCCACGTCATCCAAGTAGGCTGTGGTGTCAATCTGAGTGCTTGAGTAGAACCCAGAATCCATTCCTTCCTTCTTGGCAACAGCATAAGGGTGGGGTAGGTGCACATCCACATCCTCAGGTTCATCCACCTGACATTTGTAAGAGAAGAGGATCTTTGGTTCAGACCTGGAGTGATTAAAGATAACACATGCTTAAGCAATGTAGTATCACAGCCACTTACCCTTAACTGAAACTCAGCAGCACTAAGAAATTGTGTATTCAGACCCTAAAAACTCTTCACACTAGCTGAAATACCTGGCAGAGTAATTGCTGTAAAGTAATGTGAGATGTAGCTTTGGACTAAGTCACCAAAGAGAAATAAAAATGGCAGAATCCTGACTCCAGTGTCAGAAAGGTGTTCTCATCTTTGGGAGTTCTGAATTACTGAGGGCAACAGCATCCAAACACCACTGGACTCCACAGCCACGTGGTTGCTGAGGCCGACAGAACAGGAGTCCACCTCCAGTTCCATCTGTGTGCATGAGGAAAACAAAAATATGAACACTTCTGGATCAGCAGTTTCCATCTCTAACTCCAGATACCATTCCCTCTTGATTTCAGAAGGCAGCAGAGGCCCATTTTGATATTTTAGGAGTGCTTTACATTCTTAATTATTTCAAAGCCTGGTGTTTCTTGCTTACAGACAATAAAAGCTAAAACCTACACTAAAATACTCATCTTTTCCTACCAAGATGCATCTCCTCTGAGTGGCCACACGGCGGCAACCCTGACCCAAGAATCACACACCGAGTATTTTTAACTGGTGACTCTTGGGCCCATTGTACTGGAGTCCTCGGCCAAAGAGTTACTTAACCCCTAGACCCTTCCTACAAACCTATCCCAAAACCTACCCAAGAGAACATTTAACCTTCCAGGACTCAAACTCTCACTAAGCTTTTAGTTAAAAAACTTGAGTGGAAAAACTTGGTACTAAACAGGATGCAGACACTAAAGAAGTGATCCTCATAAATGTTTGAGAAGAGTGTAGCTATCGGCTCTGTTTTGCATACAAAGGAGTCTTGAGTAGAAGCAAACAGCCTTGGGTCACATAAGAAAAACTTCAAGGTCAGGAATTAAAAACTTGTTCCCTAACTGGCATTCTAGTCACTGTCTTTATTCTGCAGATAGGAAGAACTTGGGTGCAAAACAATTAAATTACAGTATCTACCCTCTAAACTCCTGTCCCTGGCTACTCACCCAAAGAAGCCTTTCAGGAATGCCACATAGATGAGAGGTGCAAAGAAGCTGAAGTAAAGGAACGTGGTAACATCAACACAGCTGTCAAGAGCAAAAGGGAATATGAAGGAATTTAGCACTTAAGCACACTACAGCTTGATAACACCCATCACATCCCCCCAGAATCATCCAGTTTCCCTACAGTGTCCAAGCAGAGGACAAAATAAGTCTTGTGCCAAACAAATTCAAACTGATGCAAAGTAAGAGACATTGCCAGCAACTTCTCCTAGACACTCAGAGGGAACCGTGCCAAGACCCAAGGTCTGACCAAGAGCACAGTCTCAGTGCTCCCACTTTTGACATGCAGAAGTGACACTGATCCCTGCAGAATGAGACTCCAGGCATGAATAAGGCTATCTCCATGGTATTTCTAGCAAAGGACTATTTCCCCCTTATTACCTCTCAAACATGAGCCAGTGGCCAGGCATCAGTGGATTCAAACTATTACTCTCACTCCCCATCTCAAGACCACTGCAGAGCACGCAGTTGCAGATAATCTCCACTGTGAGTTTCCCAGCCACTTAAGAGGTCTTTTGGCACAAAACAGAACCAACAGATTTATTCCTTCTTAGGAACACAGCACAAGTTTGTTTTCTTCAGAGAGGCAGTGTTAAAGGACATTCAAATGCAACACAACAAACTGGGCTGCAGACCTCCTCCTCCAGCATACATACCACAGTCCTTCTATGATATCCACACAGAGGAGGGCACTGCCCAGGCCCTGCACCAGGTTCAGCAGTGCCAAGATTCCAGCATAAACATAAAAACTCTTCCTGGCTGTGGGAAAGACATGAACACAGATAAAGCTTACCCTCATAAGCACCCACCCACTGCAAATCTGTTTGATAGAGATGCCAAATCCAACAGAAGCATCTCACCACCATACATGCATTTCAAAGGAAGTTATCATTAAGAAGCCACTTCTTATGGCTCTCTGAAGATTATATATTTACATTACATCTGTATCATTAACTGAGCAGCAAATCTTGTTTTGTTACTGTAATTGCTCAGGAACTGAAGTTGCAATGTAATTGCTCTTGTTCTGCTCTCCAAAAGGCACACCATACTGTTTCCCAGGGATAACTTATCAGTCCTTTGCCATGTATCTGTACCCTGAGGTCACGGGTTGTATCTAGAGGAGTGCAACTAAATGCAGGAACGTCTTACTCCCACCTATGTTTTATACTGGCATTGTCTCCATCTATACTATGGAACACTACAGTGACTTACAGGGTAAAGAAATCCGGTCTTTCAGAGGAGTTTTTGGAAGAATCACCACCAAGGAATAGACCTGTTGAGACAAAGAACTAACTGTACCACAGCTGCTTGGCAACTGAATTCAACAATCCTTGCAGGGACAGTGTGTGGTGTCACGTGCTCCCTAGAGGTCTTGGGACAGGGGCACAGACCCCCCAGTGCAGATGTGAAGGCCCCTCACCTCACCCCCATCCGCACACAAAGGCTGGTCACTGAGAAACAAGGGAGCAAAGAACATCCAACTTCAGCTGGAACTCAGCTGCCATTCCCACCACACTTTTACTGCTTCAGCTTCCCTGCCCCATGAGAAGCACCAGTGCTGCACTGTATCCAGCAGGAGGAGGACTAGGGGGACTAATTATACACAAATCATCTTCTGTGCCCCTTTTAGAAAGCTACAAAACTATACAAAGCTACAAAGAAGCTATCAGAGTGTTTAACAAGTGGCCCAGTACTAACCAGAAAGAAGAAACAGGAGCTGGCAAGCCAAAAGTGTCTCCCTCCATGGCCATAGATGTTGAAGTCTTCTGCTGAGAGGTGGGCATCAGGGTACAGGATCTCCAGGGTGCCCTAGGAGAGAAGTGGCACCAACACAATTCTGTTATAGACACTGGAGTGGATGTCTGGACAAAGAAGACTGTGTTTAAAGAAGTTCAGAGAACAACCGTCTCTGCCACTTAAGACCCAACCGTTGCTCTGCTTAGACCAAGTTAAGCTCACACAGGAGAAGAAGAAACTGAAGACAAGAAGTGAAGGAGAAAAAATAGCAGGAATTTGCATCTGAAGGAAACCAGTATTAATGATGCTAGAAGACATCACTGACATTCCAGAAGAGTGACTGAATGAAGGGACAGGAGATGCAAGCAGTTGTCTATTTGAAATAGACTAGAGTTCCATTTCTATCTCTAAAATAAACCTTTCCTGCTGAAACATCCAGAATATAAAAGCCCACATTTGTGTAAGAGGAAAGGACACCGTCTCATTCACCTGAATTCCTGACAAATGGTATGAACAGAAGCTACCAAACAGACAGTGGAGAGAAAAGTGCGTGTAAGGACTACTGAACCCAGAGATAGCTCAAACACTTGATATTTAATGATGCTTCTCCAGCTTTACCATGTGGTAATGATCAGCTCGCTGCCTTCGCAAGCAAGAGTCTGGTCACAGAACAAAGACCTCTGTGTTATTCTGGTGCTGACCCAAGCACAGAGACACAGGGCTGACCACTTACATACCAAGGAGAAGAATAAACCTAGACACATACTGCATTGTTCACAGAGATGGAGACAGAGCTAATAAACTGAGCTGGCAAGCCAGCTGCTAGTTTGAAGGGAAGCAAGAGCTGAGCCAGGAGACAAAAGGCCCAACTGCATTGCGCTTATCTGGCAAGCACACCTCAGGTCTCTCCATCTAGTTTTCATGGCACTTGAGGCTAGATTCAGAACTTGTGGCTCAGGTGTGAAAAACCTCTCACTCCTGATCCAAGATTCACTAAACAAGGCAATTAATCTAAACTTCATCTCATTTCATGACCTTGGATGAGCCAGTCATGCCATAAGGAGGACAGGGAGATACAGTCTGGTGTACGCTCTGAGGATCCTCATACATTGCCACATGCACCCAGCCTTCCCCCAAAACTTCAACTAAAGAGCAAAGCTGACACCTTCCAGACAGCAGTCCCACACCTAACTGCCCAACCCCAGGCAAAGTCCTCTCTTTTACAAAGACTAATTCTTCTGCTCCAATGTACTCACCTGGGTGACAGAATACGCCAGAGACAGCACTGTAGTGATTGCCAGAACACGTTTCACACTTGACTTGCTCTCCAGGTGGCCTAGAATTAAGGAATACAGAAGTGACTTAGGATGTGATCCCAGCCCTGGTAAAAATTCTCTCCAGAACCACTACAGGAAAACATTTGTATATTCAGAACCCTTCAAGGGGAGGTTAAAGCTCACTTAACCACTAGAAACTGCTTCCCTGTTTGGAGAGTTGAGCCTTTCACAGACAAAATAATACTCACAAAACAACAGATTTTCACTTGCTTTCCTCTTGCCCACACTAATATAGAGAAAGCAACTAAATCCTTCCACTGGGATTTAAAAAAAGTCAGGAATGACTCCTGTATCATGTATACCGAGATGCTGTAAAGTTTCTTCTCAGGAAAAAGAGTTGTTTGGATACTGGGTTAGAGCAGGAGGAAGGGCTTACATAATTTAGAGAAATCTTCATTGGAATAAGCTGGAGCAGACAATCTCCAGAAGCTCTTTCCAACGTAAATCATTCTGTGAGCCCTCAAAAGATGAAAGAGAGCTCCAATGTCCCACTAGCAGATGCAACAGTGATGTCTACCAACCCCTCCTCTATGTCTCTGACCCACAGCAAGAGCTGCTCCAAACAGCTTTTTCACTTGTACCACTGAAAAAATTAGACAGATTGCAGGTACATTTAAAGCATTTGAATGAAGCCAGGATGGAATTAAACCACACAAGGAGAGGATAGAAGGACCCCCTCTAAATGGACCATCTTTGATAAATTGGGCTGAAGCAAAGATCAGACTGTTGATCTTTGCACAAGTGATCTTTACCTAAGCTGTACACCCCTTCACCACATGTATGCAGGACAAAGCACATGTAAACCTGAAATTGCACAAGCCTAGATCTGTAGATATAATCAGGCTTTCAGCCATTTTTAACTAAAACTGCCCAATTTGTCCTTTGTCTTTATTCTAGAGCTCCTTCACTTTATAGAATCAGCATCTCCACAAACTTACAGATGGAGCCTCTGTAGAAAGAAAGGGAATAGGAAACATTCAGAGCACCAGAAACACCAGAAAACCTCCTGACACATACCAAAGGCAAGGCCTAGAATCACCACGCTCAGCTCAATCGCCAGAAGGAAGAACCTTGTGATCTCCCACAGGATCTGAGGGATAACAGAAACCAGATAGACATGATTAGATGGAGAGAGGAACCAGTCAAAAGTTAATACAGCAAAACTCCGCTCTGCTCCAGGGGATGGCAGCCTCTGAATGGAGCAGGTCACTTCCACAAGCCTTGCTCATGCTTCGTAGGGATAATAATTATATGCTTGTTCCAAGCCCTGCCCATGCCTGTGAAACAGAACAGTTCTGCGGGAGCGAGCAAATAGCATGCCCAAGGAGAGAGGAAGTGACCATGGTTTGCCACACTCAAGGGTCTGTCACTTGTCTTGGATGTGTTCTTTCTGCTGTACTCCCAAGCAGCACAAACTCAAGAAGACCTCAAAAGCAGAATAATAAACAGGGCCAGTTCTTAAAGCAGTAGATTCTGCAGTACAGTTATGACAAACTCAGTATTCTGCACTCCTCCAAAGCTACCAGTCCCTAAATCTAAAGCATCTTCAACTCTAAAGCCCTCCCACTTCCAGGTTGTCATTTTCATTCCCATGTTCTATTTGGTGAAAAAAGACCAGGCAAGTGAGGCATCTTTCCAGATAGTCATGCAATAAATCAGTGCCAAACCTAGAACAAAAACACAGATTCTGGCTTATTAATCCTTCTCCTCTAAACACTGAATGGCATTCCCTCTTGAAGATACACAGTACTTTAAAAGGCATTTGATGAGAGACTTCTCATCTCATAAAATACAAAATACTGTGTGTATATATGTATTTATGAGAGAAAACAAAAGAAACATAATAGACATGATAGAAAAGATAGATAAAATGTTTATAGGAAAAACTGACAGAGCATCTGCCTTACTGCATGACTTTCCAGCAAGGTACACTCAGCAGCAACACCAACTGACCCGAAGAAAAGCACCTTCTCACCTCCATTATTCAAGTCCTGGACCTACATCTATTCAACAGAAATGAATGAAAATGCTACAAATATCCAACCACTCACAACAAGCAGTGCATTGCAATGCTTTGACAGATAACATTAAAGGGAAAAGCAAAAGAACCACACTGATCCCAGAGAATAAAGCCAGAAGACCTGTACTCTGCAGGTGGCTCTTCCTCCTCTAACAGCTCAAGAGCTACAGAGCTTTTTGTTTTAGGTAGTATTCTGCTACAAGTCAAATCACTACGAAGGAACAGCACATACAGAGCTATTTCCTGTTTGCCAAGGGCTCGCCCTGTGCTCAGAGGGGCTGCAAGGACGTTCAGATACCAGTCTCAAAAGAGAATTCAGTCTTATTCATTTTCAATACAAAAGAATTAAATATTTTTCAAAGAGTCACTCATATATTGCAGAGTAACAAAGGCGAGGTCTTGCCTACCCACTGAAGGTATCTGAATGTTTAGCTCTTGCAGCAGGAATGTTTTGCTGCCACTATTTGTGTGTCTATTTTAGGAAGCCCATTGTTTTACAGCCCTGGATGTTGTGATCATTTAGATACAGCTATCAGGACAGGATTCCATAGTACACATAGCTATGACTACTGCAAAAAAACCCACATTCTTTTCATACACACATAAAAGGGAAGCTGTAGGAGATTGCTGTGATCCAAACTGCACAAAGCAGAGCCTTTAAAATCAGTGTTGTACCTACCTTATCAGCAACTGTGGCAGCATCAGAGGCACTCACAGTCATGGAGACAACAGCACGGGCAATACCAACTAAAGCCACCACAAATACCTACACAAAAAGATACCAAAAGCGAGTTCATGTCAAAAGGCACATATGCAGTAGCAACCAGAACGCTTTTGGAATGCCATTTCCAGGTCAGCTTTCAAGCCTGATAATGTGTGCTAAGGATTTCCTGTAGCAGATTAGAGTTAATTTGCCAAAGAAGATTCCTCAGGCTTGTTAGGGGTAGGAGTACTGGTTTAGAATTTATGAAGGAACAAATTTTCTTAACTGTCAAATTAAGCAGCTCTGAAGAGGTCTCATCCACTCCTTACAACAGCATCTTTACAAGCAAACAGTCTTCTCACCCTTCAGTCCACTGGAGCAGGGGAGGAAAGAAACCACACAAAAGACCCTCCAAATTACAAGATCAAGTGCTTGGTATGACTAAATAAACCAGCAATATCAGATAACAGCAGCCACTCAATACCAACTGGTACACTTCAGATCTGTGATAAAACTGAAATTTGCAGTTCACTCAACACTGACAATGCTCAGGAAGGCAGAGGAAAAAAGTCAGCTACAGCCAGCAGCTTTACAACATCTTACCCTGCTGCACAGTGCAACACGGAGATACCCAAGTCAGCTCATGAACTATTTAAGCATGACAGCACGGAGCTCAGCAAGGCTAATTTACCAACCCCTGTGCTGTCACAGCCATACTCTGCAATTAAGAGCTCAGTTGGATATATCTACCCCGTGCTGTGCAGAGCTACCCTCTAAGAGAGCAGATTTTTCTAGACAAAATTCTCCAAGTCACAGGCTAATTCTAATGATGCAGGTATGAGACAGTTAACTCTATCATAGAACAAAAAGGGTCCAAGCTGATTCTAAGGTGACTGAAGAATGGAAATGGCCAATAAGCCACCTACAGCAGAATGTTTCCTCCTTAGAAAAACAATGGCATGAAAGAAGAATAATACATCATTCCTCCTGGGGTGGAAAACTCTGGGACAGAACACTGTCAGAAAAGAAGGGTCCCTGTACAGAATGGTATTCTGGACCTGCAACAACTCTTTGGAGAGGAAAACACACTCTTTGCTTCCTCTCTAAGTAGGTAGAGCCTTGGAAGCTTCTGAATGGTATTTTAAAACAAATTCAGGTATGTCCTTAGCTGTATTTACCATGCCCTGAGAGCAGTATCACATTTAAAAGGTACAATATTCAGAGATTACCTCAATGTGATCAAATGTTGCCTGTACCTTTTTAAACCGGGGAAAGGAGAGCAGACAAGATCTTAGATGTTTGAGAACTGTATTTGTACTGCCTGTATATTCTGTTTCCACCTTAAGAAGTATCAAGAACTTTATCAAGTAAGCAGCCACTTTGATATGATAGGAAAGAAACTAACAGGGTTAGGTTTCTACATTCCCAGACTAACCAGAACCCTGTCACGTCACCACTTTCTACAGCAGGTGACCAAGCTTTTCAACAGCTTCACACACGTTATTCTCCAGTGTTGCATTTTCACTGCCTCAGTGAGAAGATGGTTGTGTGTCACATGCTACTTACTGCAAGTGTAAGATGCTAGATTCCAAGACAAGAAAGCAACAAAAGAAAAAAAACATCACCACAGGAGAACAAAATGCACTCAAACCCAGCAGATATGGTCCCAGAATCTGTGAAAAGCAGAATTCAGACAGTGGGAAAAAAAATAAAAATCTGTATCTACTTCTTGTAGTACAACTTCAATTAAAAACCAGTTTTATCCCTATGAGATCTGGACTAGGCTCTCTCTCCACTAGTTCAGTGACATTATACATGAGTGATAATACAAAAACACACACCAGTTCAAAAGCACAGAGCAGTACTCACGAGTATGTAGAATGTAGTGAAGATTGGGCTTGAAGTGACCCGGATTTTGGCCCTGGCAGAGGGCAGCTTCCAGAGAAGAAACATAAAGAAAAGCACATTGGGAACCAGGAGCAGAAGATCCCAGTAGCGGACTCTGCAAAAAGTAAATAAAACTGTTGTTTTCCTGTTCTTCAGCATCAAGAAGGCACCAGTCCCAGGCTCTCCCCAGCCAAACTCTGGGAAAAGAAAGCTCCTCCCCTTGGCCCAGGGTGAGACCATGGTCCCATTTCCTCTGTCTCACCTGGACTTCCCAATGTCCTCGTACAGCAACAACAGGCACTTGTGTGGCACAGTGATGTTGGTGTCATTGATTGCCTGTGTTGTTGTCGGGGTCAAAGTTGTCACATTATCCAGTGCTGTCACCACGGCAGTTGAATGGGTGATGTTGTCAGACACGGAGAATCTCATCACAGAGACCATGGACTGGAACATCCTGCCTTCCTTCTGGTCCAGGTCAAACACAGCGCAAGACAACCACAGCAGAGACAGAAAGCAACATTAAATCAGTTGTGAGTCAGAGCTAAAAAACACATCCCTGCCATTAGGCCCCTGCTTCCTGCCTGTTACAGTGAATTATCATCATCCCAAAGACTGTATTACACAACGAAATGCCACCTGCCCTTACTCTGCACACAGCCATTAGGGTGGACAGCACAAAACCACTATCTTCTATCAGAGTAACAAGCACCTTCAAAATAGTGTCATTATATGTGGGATTAAATTTCGTGGATTTTTGAGCTTTGACAGATTCATAGAAGAAATCAAGACTCAGCAGCAATACTTGGCATCATCAGATGGAGACAGAAACCCTGCTGTACCAGAACATTTATTATCATTCTAGCTCCCAAGGTCAAGAAGTTAGAGTCTATGATTTGATTTCAACTATTGCAATGAAATAATGAAGGCCCCTACCTAAAACCTGCTGCTGTCACCAGCCCCACAGTCTGAAAACAGGGAGAGTTTCATATACTTTTACCTAAAGGGGCTGTACAGACCCTTTATCTTCCCAAACCAACACTGGCAAAAGCCAAGATACAGCATTTTTCTTCCAACCCTCTTGCAAGACACCAGAGCTATTCCAATTTGAAGCACACCACTAAGGCTGGGAAAAGACAGAGCCTTTCTAAAACCCAACTAGCATAAAGTTTTCCAGCTTCTTTATACCCACCACTCCCAATTGCATTGCCCTTCTCAGACACAGATCAGCATCATCCCTGGTAGTTCACAAACCCAGAACCAGACGCAGTCCTATCTGATGGGTTTCCTAAGGTCAAACTCTTGGGCAGCAGAGAGCTATGGCCAGAAGAGTCACAGCACTCTGTTCTTTTGCCTGCCCTACCTTACATCTCTCCTGCCTGTCAGAAAGATGAAAAGACCAAACTTCCCATTCCCCTGATGAAACTTGTTTGTGCTGCCTTCCCTGAAAGAACAGTCACATCTTTCTGCCATCTGTCCTTCCCCTGGGCCATACACTGCTGTGATGTTAACTGTCCCTCCAGAAGTTAAAGGGAAACTACTCTGGCAACCATAGAGCTCCACGTGCTTTGTGCTCGCACCAGTGGCTTTGGCAGAGACCACACCAGCAGCAGTTTATCCCTCTGCTGGTTCTATGATCACCTTGGAAGCTTAAGTGGACTGTGTCACACAGTACTGTAGATCAGGATTATTATACACTAGTTTTGACTTGATTTACCTTACTAAGCCTGCTCCAGACTCAATGCATCACCTTGTGCAACTCCTCTCCTCTTCCCACCCTAAAACAGCACCCTCACCATTAAGGCACTTGACCAGCTATGAGCTGAATATAAACACCAGCTCCCATCATCTTTCCTGGCACTCTCCAAAGCAGTGGTCACAGATAACAGAGTCAACAAAAGAAATCTCTATCAGCTGGCATCTTAAACATGCACAGTCCCAGAGACAGCACTCTGGCAGTCTGTGTGCTACAGTCAATCCAGGATTCACCTCTGAAAAACAATTCTCCCTGTCTGACTTTAGCCCTGGCTGGCACGGGGAAAACCAGCAGCCTCCGTGACAGGACTCAGGAGGTGTCTTCCCTGCGAGGTTCTGGGTGACTCAAGTCGGAAAGAATCAGCACAGCCCTGTGTCATCTGCTGAGCTTTTGGAGTTCAGTAGCACCTTCCCCACAAGCTGCTTGAGACTGTCAGCCGCAGACTCTTCTTTCTCTTCAGAGGCTGAGAATCTTCCCAGGTCTTCTGAGGGGTGAGAGGACCACCCCTCCTCAGCTAACAAACCCTCCCTTCGACTCACCCACGCTGACAGACACTCCTGGAGTGGGGATTTCTCTTTTGTGCCTGCCTTATGCTGCGCTGCACAAGAGATGTCACATTAAGTAAACACGCGCAGACCTGGAAAGATCAACTTCGTGCTGAGATGGCAAAATCTGTGCCAAGAAATCCTAGTTTTAGCAGAGGTTCCAGGAAGCAATCTTTGTATTCCACACTTCTCTTTTCCCTCCTGCTTCTCACTTCTCTGAATTGACACCGTTGAAAATGATTTTCTGTCAATGATTTCGCTCCATTCTCATCCTCTGAAACACCTCTGCACCTCAGTAGCAGCAAGCACGAGTATGTTCACATTTGCCAACATGGAAAAAATTCTACCTATTTTTGAAAACAGCTGGAAAGGGGTAGAGAAGAACCACACAGAGCATGGGCAGAATAACATCATCAACTGCAAACTCTCACAACCTCCTAATATCTCTTCTGGGACAAAGAATTTGACCTGCCTGTCACACTGAAAAGACCTCGAGTATAAAGCTGAGAGAGAATTACATGGGAAGAACATCTTCCTTATAAAAAGAACAAACAGGCTACATTCTTCTTCCCTAGAAGCCACCGCTACCACACAACAGCAGTGAGCTGCTGATAAGGAGAGGAGTTGGCCACTTGTAACAGAGCTCCAGTCACAAGGTTTCAAAGGGCAAAGCAGAATCAAGCTTACCTCTCAGCCTGGCTGCTCGCTATGACAACCCTATTCTTCCTCCCAGGATGGAGTGTGCACGAAGCAGAGCAACAGAACATCAACCATGATAAGAAAGGGCAGCCAAGGCCATCAGCCAGACAGCACGATCCCTGTGCTTTCCTCAGAGATTCCTGTCAAAATCACCAGCAAAAATTCCACAGCAGGACCAGGAACTGATGGCAAAGATCCAGCTAGGCTTCGTCATCCCCGGCAACACTGCTCCTCACAGCACACTGTCCAAACCCTTGCCCTGTCTAGTCCAAAATAAATCCAGTCAGCTGAGCATATCCAAGAGATCACTCACCACACCCTGCCTCCACAGGGTCACTCACTTCACCCAGCCCAGCCTGGGCAATGGGGGTAAAATCACCCTGCAGCCACACAAAAGGAAAACACTGCCACAGTCCTGGTCTCCTTTTTCCTTCTAGCAGGCAGCTCTATTCACTGTACACCAGAAAACAAAACAAAACGGTTTTCTACACTCAACTGAACACAGGCTGACTTGGTGGAGACCTATTCCTCTGTCCAGAAGGCACTGAGATCAAAAACATCCACTTGATTTATAGGGCGCTGTGACAGGGTGCTGGGGAAGGCTCAGCACCTCCCTTCAGTGAGAAGGATTCCCTCTTACCCAGGGGATGGTGTGCCTTGAGTCACGAGATTGCAACTGTATCAGGGTTCAAATCACTGACAATCCTCTGTGCCCTCAAAGCCCAACCACATCAAGGTGAACTGCACACCACCAGAGTTCCAGCTCTAATAAAAAAATGAAAGCTTCCTTCCTTTCTGAAGCAGTATCAGAAAACCTTGCAGGCACAGATCATACCAGGGTCAAGTCTGCTCCTTAACACACTGTATTTGTGTGAGAAAAAACTGCACTGCCCAGATCTCTGCTTTAACACAACTGTTATGCTGATAACTTAGATGCTTAAAAATAAATAAATAGAAAAAACACCTCATGGTTCGTTTTTTTTTCTCTTCCTTTTTTAAGGAGGTTCTTCAAGTCTCACTCCTGGTTAAAACCACTGCAGTTCACATGTCACCCTTGGGACAGCTCACCAGGCAGGGATTTCCCACCGCTGGCCCAGGGCTGCTCCCTCTCTGTTCTCCAAGTCCCGTCCTCACACCTTGCTCTGAACCAAAGAGCAAGGAACCGCAATGCTGAAAACAACCCGGGAAAAACACCGAAAGCAGAAGCACCAACGCCACCGCGGGACTCTGGGGGAACCCTTCCCGAAACGAGTGACCCGAGCTTTCGGTCGGTTTTGGTTTCTTTTCCCCAGCAGGCGGGGAGGCAGCGGGGGAAGCGATGGGACACGGGCACCTGGCTCCAGGCTGGCGAGGAGCCGGAGCCCATCCCGGAGGCTGCTGAAGGAGGCAGAAAGCTGGAGAGAAGCGACTCCCGCACTCCGGGCTGCACAGGGGGGGCCGGAGCTGCCCCCAGGGCCCCGCGCAGCGTTCGCACAGGGCAGGACCGGGCAGCAGCCAGGGCCGCCCAGGCCACCGCGCACCCCCGAGCCGGCACCG
>VZRW01013963.1:0-11577 GCA_013398125.1 Aegotheles bennettii
GGGCCCGGCTGCCGGCGGCCGTCACCCCTCGGGGAGCGGGGCCAGAGGCCCCAAGGGCCGGGCAACTTTTCCGCGGTGCTTTTGGCCGGCGGGAGAGCCCCGTGTCAGGTCCCTGCCCGCCGCCGGCCGGAGCCCCGCGGGGCGGGCGGGCTCCCGGGGTAACGCCTGCTCGGGGCTCCCTCCTCGGTCCTGGCGGCTGAGCTGGGAGCCCTGGTGAGGGGAAACTGCGTGGAGTTGGGAGCCTGTAGGTGTGACAAGGGGAGGTGTTTATTTGTCACCGGGGCATCTCCCGGGACCGGGAGTGCGGGGCCCGGTGTCAGTCTGAATGTGCCAGGGCTGCGAAGGGGGCGCCTCCTGTTCAAACCTCAGCGTTCGCTGTAGTAGGTGCTGGTGATGTGATTCAAATGGTCAATAAAGACGTTACACAGCTGCCATGGCGGTGCTTGTGCTGGGGAAGCTCGGCTGGGTACAGATGCTGAAGCCTACATGTCTGGTGTAACTGATGTGCTGGACCTTCAGGGGTTTTAGCATAGAAGCTGTTGCTATGTTGCAATAAAAAGCCTTCCCAAACACTCAAAAATAGTTTTGCAGCTTGGAGCTTCAGAAAAATCCAATTGGAGGCTTTGTTAGACAAACTGGAGCAGAGCATGCCCTGATGTTTTTGAACTTGCGTGCCTCTAGAGTCTTCAGAGCTGCCAATGTCTCACCACTAGTATATTAGTTTGGTAGTTTCTTCAGAACTTAACAACAGGACATGTTGGGCTCGTTCTAGCACAGATCAGGCACTCAGAGTGATGGTGGTAGGAATAACCCCAAGGTTCTGCATCCGTTCCGTTGTTCACTGGAAGCATGCATCTATAGCTGTCCCTGAGTACAGCTTTCTCTTCCACTGAGCTGTTTGTGGCAGCTGTAACAGCAGGGGTACATACGTGCAAGGGTGAAGATCAGGGAGCAATGTTTTAATGGCGTGGTTTAAGGATCATAGAGGGGTAGAAATAAAGAAGGAAAATTGCTTGGGATAAAACTAATAGTAAATATGCTGAGATATCCAGGGAGGTAAGCTGGGTTGAAGGACTACTTGGAGACAGTTGTGAGAGAGAAATTCTGGAAAAGATTGTAGAAAACATCAGGAGCTTCCTGAAAAAAACCTGTTAATTGTACAAATGTGCTCTGTTGATGCATAGGGGCAAAATGCCATTACTAGTGGAAGGTTTGTTTGTTGGTAAGTAGCCTAGGCCATCAGTTCCTGCAATGTTTACGTTCTCATTTGAGGTACTAAATTGTAATCCTTTTGCTGAGGAGATAATCTTCCAGTTGTGAAACTAATGCAAGTCAATCTAGTCTTGACTTCCCAAGACTGCAGGAGTTGGTGTGTCTGTATTTCTACTCACAGCTAAGGTTCATCAAACCCAGAGCAATGTTTTTAAGAATAAATTGTGTGTCATGGACTACAAAGACAGTAATGCACCTTCAGAAATGTTTGGTTTATACTACTGCTTCTGTCATCTGAACAAGCTATGAACAGCAGACGATGAGACTGAGAGCCATTTAGTTCTTTGTGTCGGTGTGTGTTGCCTTTGAAAGTGCTTCCATTGGAGAACAGCTCTACTTTGTTTCACAGACTTTGAGCTTGATGTCTGCTGTGTATCAATCCAAAGCTTTAAGTGTATTCTGTGGTATGTAGGTACAGTGAAAAGGAATTGGACAGTTGACTAAATATTATCAGTCAAGACACTGTGATGATGCCTAAAGTATTTCCCTTTCAAAATGCACAATTGCAAACATCTCTTTTGTTTGGAAGAAGGAGCTGTGCTTTAGTGGCATTTGGCTTTTTGGTTCAATGCTACACAATGCAGTTAGGGTGTTTTTTAATTATTACCCAATCCAAATGAAACAGACCTGGACATGACTCTGAAAGTAATTTGTTTCAGGTCATTTATAGCAAGAAAGTAATGGTAGTGGTATTTACTTCTTGTAGCTTGTTATCCTCAAAATCCTTTTGTAGCATCTGGTTGTATTAGAATTGTGTGTGTGTATGTATATTTATGAAATGTGGGTAGACTTTGTCCCTTAGGCAGCAGGGGTAATAATTTAAATGGCATGTGCTCGAGTATCACAGAGAGGTGCATATGCACTGACCTGAATTAGTAAAACTAATTACGACATTTTAAAATAAATGTGTGTTTTTTCACACCAGGAGCTCTTGTCATTGGCCAAACGGAAACGCAGTGACTCTGAAGAAAAGGAGCCACCTGTGAGCAAACCTACAGCATCTTCAGACTCTGAGACGTCAGACAGTGACGATGAGGTGAGTTTGTCATTTTATCATTGAACTTACTCTTGGTTGTTTGTCTGTTTGTACCTAATCAGTGGCAGTGTATTTATCATATCGTATATTCAGCCGTCTGGCCATCGCTGGAACTGATGGACACCCATTAAGCCCAGAGAGTGCATACTCAGAAATACTTCTTTTTTTCTTGTAATTGATATGCTTTGAATTGTGACTGTATACAGAATACCCTGAATGTCTGTAGGAAAGATTACTGCCTGTTTAATCCCATATTCATATGGTCTGAGTGGTCTGGTGATCTGCCTGCCTAGAACTAGTGTTTTTCCTGTGTAATGCTTGTGGTTGGAGTAGTAGTGAAGCTGCTTCAGAAAGCTGAACTCTGAATTCAAGGGAGAGATTTTCAGCTTTAAAGAGAGACCTTCCTTCCTCCGGGAGGAAAAGGGTCAAGACAGGTGGTGCTATTAAGAGGTGGTAAAAGGGTTGTATTTAGCTACTTCTATTCTCTAAGAGCTCTACTGTGAACTAGCTTGTCTGGTCATTTGAACATGCAACAGTGTGTGGTTTTATTAGCGTTTTTGAAGAAAGTGAGACAAGGGAGAGTTTAGAATTACTTTGTTTTAGGGTTTTAACAATTCCTCGTATAGCAATGCTTATCTGCTAGATCTGTTTTTATTATTTGTTCTTGATACTATGTTCTAGAGCTCATTAAATGTCTTTGCTTTCATCTATAAATGAAAATGGAAATAGTATTAAAATGGAGGGACTGACAATCAGGTCGTATGGGTATTTGAATAAAAACACTTTCTTGAAGGCTTACAAATGTCTTTTGCAAGCTTTCTGCACAGTGTAGGGAGGTCATTTATTCCATCCATTCTTAAAAATTTAACAGGGAGCTGTTTGGGGTGGATTTTTATTTTTTTTTTCTGAAGCTACAGGAAGGATTATTGAATGTGACAATTTGAAGATGAATAGGGTAGGCCAGTGATAAACTATTAACTACTAAGCATTTGTTAGCATAACAGAGTTCTTCCAGTAAACGTAAAGAACGTGTGGCTTAGTTTTCTTTCTGAGGCATTTGTGAAATAAATATGCTGCAACTCTGTTTCAATCAATCCTTTTCTTAAAAAAAACAAACCCAAAAAACGTGAAAAAAACCCAAACCAAACCAAAACAAAAACCAAACAAAAGAAACCCAACCAAAAAAGAAAAAGGAGGGACTTTTATATCAATAGTTAAGACATAAGGAGAGAGAAAATTATGAATGGACTAGATATTAGGTTTGTTATTGGATACCTCTCAGTCTGTCACCCCGTGTGTTCAGATCTACTGGCACACAGCTTATTTATTCTAAGCTGTGTGGAGACCAGCTTGTCTGGAAAAGTAGACATAGGTGTGGAGAGCACATCAATGATTAAGTTTTCTGTTCTGTGTTTATCTCTGAAAACTGACAGAATAAATAGTATGATTCAATGTATTTTTTTTTAGCTTGTGTAAATACAAGGTGGGTCTGCCTTTCCCTTACCGTGGAATGTGACAATGTGTCTCTCCACGAATTTGCGCAGACCTTACAGATGCAGTAGTGTCTCCATTGCACCATGGATTTGATACTTTTTCTAATCCGTGTCTCATTCTAATTGATACACTGTTCTTTCTGACCTCCATGCAGCAAGAGAAGATTGAGAGAAGAGGTAATTAGGGCTCTTGCTTCTATTCCTGTGCCTGAAATATGCATTCTGAACTGCTGCTTGTCACAGCAGGGTGAGACAGGCTGGGTTATGACAGTTCTGCTTCTGCCAGTTGTTCAGTTGTGTGCATCCCTGGGCTTGACTATGGACTCCTGCTGAACAACTTTGGTTTTTATCAGTGTTCTTGTGGTTGGTTTGAAGTTTGTTCAACCTTGGAGATTGGGAGAGGGGGGTCTAAAAGTTGAAATTGTCTTACTGGACTTCCTGCAAATTGAAAACCCTGAGGCAAAAGAATGGAAATTGCTGCCCTGAGAAAACATGCTTAATCATACCCGTTTGCTTCCACACAGGTTTTGTAGTATGCACATCCTTTGTGGTTCCTGGCAAGCACTAAACTTTCCAGGATTGTCACTATGTTGCATGTACCAGAAAGGAGCCTAAATCTTTGCTTCAGAAGCTAATGTTGCATTCTGCATTTAATACAGGGAGTAAAATTTGTGGAGCAAGTTACCTAGCAAAGGGACTGAAGGTGAGTTACAGGCAATGAAATAGGAGGGATGCTCTGAACCATCTTCTGGTGGGTCTGTGGAACGTGCATGACTGAACTGACTATGGACTGTTGTTCAGGGAACTGATAAATAGCAATGACTGCAGGAGGTGTGGAGGCAGACAGTTCCTTTATCTGTGGAGTAATGTGAGACCATGACTACTCAAGAGCTCACCGTCCCAAGCTGCTGTTAGCATGCTGCATGTACCCAGCTTGGTGTTAGCCAAGTTACTGTTCAGGCTACTGTGCTAGAGGTGTATGTGTCCCCAAGGTACCCTTGTTGCTTATTCAAGGCATTGCATGGATGATGTTCCTCAGTTGCAGTAGGTTAATTCGGGGTTCTTGGTCTTCCTTTCATTCTGGCATCATGGTTTACAGTAAGAGAATTCTTTCTCTTGCATGGTGAAGTGTGGATGACTTCTACAACCATTTCACTAACATCTGTGTAGTTTGTACAGAAAGCCACAATGCTGTAGGAGCTCCTTTTTGTTTCTCTTGAAAGGTTTGTTTTTAGCAATGCTGGTGTAAGTCTGTGCACCTTTCTGTGCTCGTTCTGATGTTTTGAGGGGCTTGGTAGTGCCTTTTACCAGCTGTGGGTTGATAGCAGAAGATACTACCAGGACAAGAAAAGTTATGTCATGAATGCTAGTCTGGAGTTCAGTGAGGAATACCTATTTATGCCTTTATTTGAGAATGTTCAGATTCTGTAGGAAGCAGCAAAGCTGAATATCTTGTCAAGAGCTATGGGACAGAGGAGGAGGTGAGCAGTGATCGTGCAATCAGTGAAGAAATCGGTTTCAAATAACAGTTGGCCTAAAAGGCTTTATGCCCCTGTCACGAGGAAAGGACTTGAAAGTATGGATCTGCTTACTGCACTTCAAGTTAGAGCACTCTAGTAAACCATAGACTAGCAGAAAACTGCATGTGTTCCTTCTGTTTTGGGGGTGTCTTTTGTGCATTTGTAGACATTACGGTGTTAAATGCCTTTCTTCCCTGTATGCTTACATTTCATAATGCTGCTTAATTAGACCTTGAAGAATGAGTGGGTTTTCCAGTCCTGTGAGGCCTTTGCCATACATTTTTTCAGGCTTAGGAAATTTGAAATGGGCTGTGCTGTAATCTTCTTATACACAGCCTTATAGGCTGTGTGCTTTGTAACTTTGACTTTCCTTGGAGACAATTTCCTTCAGCTGTTAATGGGTGCAATAGTAAAGCTTTCCTTAAGGAGTAGAGGTGCTGTTACTTCCCCCACTCCAAAGTGCAAGTGCAAATCTGAATAGCGCAGGCTAATTGTATGGAAGCTAGCATGTCCAAAGAAGTAATGTAAACCAGCTGTGAACAAAATAGTTATAAATTTGGTCTGCAGATAGCTTCTTTATATTGCAAACTAGCATGGGGATAACTTCTGGGGTCTTGATTTATGTGGTATGAGAGTCTGCAGGAGCTCTGAGGTGGAGCAGGTTGCTCCAGAAATAGACTCATGGAGGTACTGGAATTGAATGTAATTTTATTTACATTTTTTCAATGGATGAAGTTTTGCTTTGTATTCAGGGAGCAGTTTTTGCTGAGAACAATTCAGTCATAAGGCACTGTCTGAATATCTAAAGCAGTCATTAGGCCTTTGTTAGTCCAGATGATACTTGCTGACTGGTGATGTTAGAGCCATGCAAGGCACTCGTTGGCCAAGTGTTTTTATGGCTGTTGCCATCTCCAGCTGTTTGGCTCAGGCTTCCGAAATAAAATATTGCAGGTTTTCACAGCCAGTAGCATCCCCGAGTTTGTTTTGATTATGGAGAGTGCTTCTTCCTTGGCATTTGGTATCTACCATCTTGATGTTGTCACTCAGAAGTTCCTGCCATTTTTTAACACTTGGACCCCTCAAAATACTTCTAGAGCGACTGTTAACTTGCAGCTTAAAATGAATTTGAACGTACTATAGGTAGAATGTTTTTTTTATGGTTGAACATAGTTACCTTTCTGTGAGCTCCTTTGAGCCGTACTCCGACAATAAGGGTAAAATCAGGTGTCTGGTGATATTTTTGCCCATGAAGCCTTCTTTCAGCCAGTTCTTGGCAAAGCCATTTTTGTGGCTTCAGAAGATGTTTCCTTTATTTGCTTATCTCCTTCCCATTTTGATGGTGACACCTTGAGTCTCCGCTTTGTGTCTAAAACGGTCCTTTTAAGTTTTCAAATTGCTGGACTGTTATCATTGTGAAGGTGTTTTAAGCATTGGAATGTCAGGTGCAGACCCTGAAAGGCAAGAAAGGTAACAAGGGCTTTTTATTTACTATTTAGTTTTAGCAGTAGTGATAGCTAGCATTTTCCTCCTTGCAGCTCTTTGTGTGCTGTCTCCGGAGTTCTCCCAGCTTTGAGAAGCCCTGAAGACAGTAAACACTGCCTTATCCTCGTATCTGTGCTGCCTGCTGTTGGCTTAAAACAGGCTGGAACTGCAGTTTGGTGGCTTGCCTGGAGGACTGCCTTTTGTTTTCTCTGTATGAATGGAGGAGAATGGGTGAAAGTTTGTAAACTGGGCTACTGTTACATACCGTGGTACTCTTAAGCTGTCGTGTTGTCATGGCGTGTAAGTGTATTTGGTATGGGAAAGGAAGACATTGGTAAGGGACCTATTTTGTTTTGATTTTGTGGCTTGTAATCTGCCTTTTGCTTATAAAATCTATATCCAGAATGGAAGGATATGACAAGACAGGCTGGTAACCTGGATTGTGCATCTCTGGTTTGATGTTAAAAAAACCCCACAAAACAAAACCAAACCTGAACAAAACAAAAAAAAAACCACCCAGGGAGAATACCTATTTGCAAAATAAATTCTCAGTGGGTAATGCATTTAGGTACTGTGTGAATAAAAGAAAATAGCAACTACCTGAGCAGCAAGGATAAGACAATTCTACTGCATTCTACATTCTGAGTTCACTTCTTTTTTTTTTTTCTTTTCTTCTCCTTCTCAATCTCATTTCATCTCCCTAGTGGAAATATGTTCCAGGTTTGCTGAGCTATAAATGATTGAAGAAAATAATTTTGTGTAGTTGCTTTTGTAGAAGCTGACTTTTAAATCTGGATGATTTCTAAAGTTGTGGGGGGTTTTTTGGCTTGTGGTTTTTTGTTTGTTTGGTTGGTTGGTTTGTTCTGTTTTGGTTTTTGTTATTGGCAGTCCATTCTGGGTACTGTGGCTCAGCTTGGACTTCTTGGGGAAAATACACAAGTTATTAGCACTGTGGACCTTTGAACTAAGGGGAAAAATTGAAATGCTCTTCTGGCTACTTCCTGTAAATGAGCCATAAAGCGCTGTTGTTTGATAGTACAAACAATAAGCAGAAAACAATGTTGCACACTTCTGCATGGATCTATTAACTTGATGTGTCTGGAACCATGGAGGGTTCCAGGTGGTGGCTGAGTGAGTGAAGGGCTTGTTTAGAGCAGGTGTTACAGTCCTGGAAAGCATACGAGAAGTGTTGACTGTCTCTGCCTGCCTGGGACAGGGGAGAGGGAACCTGGAGAAGCTGCAATGGAGGACATAGTTTGGAAAATATGGTTATTGTTTGCTGTTTGAGATGCATGGTTGTAAGGAAAACAGAGCAAACAAATATGTCTGACTATAACTGTGAGTACATTTTTACTTGTTCGTACATGAAAGCATATTGTTGCTTTTCTGACCTCCGCTGGTGTGCTGGAGTGTGAGGCTCAAGACTCTGATTTGGGCTGCAGGCTGCCATACAGCTCTTGGCTTTCCAGTATTGTCTTCCCTCTGCACCCCAACCTGCTAATCTCTGTTATGTCTTCCTCTGCTGTAGGAAGAAACTTCATGTTGGCTAGTCTCTCTCTGAACAATGCAGAGTGGTCATCAATATCTAAATGACAACTAATGGTTCCTGAGCCTGCAGGGTAATCTGTGAGCCTAAAAGAGCCTCGAACTGACTGTGTCCTGCTTTTGATGATGTATTTGTCCTTAAGGCTTGCTGGAACCCTAGGCTTGTCCTGTGGTACGAGGTACCAGGAATGACCAGCCATTCATGAGATTGATGTAGCTGAATAACCCCTGAAGCACCTGAGATGGATGAAGAAGAATTTGGCTTTGTGGCAGCACTGAACCTGGAAAGTGATAACCAGTTATTGTGATTTAAAAGATGCAGAGGTCACTTGCATAAACAAAAGCGAGATCATAGAACCACAGAATGGTTTGTGTTGGAAGAGACTTTACAGATCACCTAGTTCCAACCCCCCCTGCCATGGTCAGGGACACCTCTCACTAGACCAGGTTGCTCAAAGCCCCATCCAGCCTGGCCCTGAACACTGCCAGGGAGGGGGCAGCCACAGCTTCTCTGGGCAACCTGTGCTAGTGTCTCACCACCTGTACAGGAAAGAATTTCTTCCTAATATCCAGTCTAAATCTAGCTTCCTTTAGTTTGAACCCATTCCCTCTTGTCCTATCACTCCATGCCCTTGTAACAGGTCCCTCTCCAGCTTTCCTGTAGGCCCTCTTCAGCTACTGGAAGGCTGCTATCAGGTCTCCTCAAAGCCTGCTCCAGGCTGAACAACCCCAACTCTCTCAGCCTGTCTTCATAGGAGAGGTGCTCCAACCCCCTGATCATCTTTGTGGCCCTCCTCTGGATTCACTCCAACATCTGTGTGTCCTTCTGCTATTGGGGACTCCAGAACTGGACACAGTAAGCGTAATCTCCAGTGTGAAATAGAAACCAAAGCAAAATTTCCTAGATTAGGGCAAATTTTTTTGTATTACTTTTTTTTTGTACAAGAGGTTGTCATACAGCTTTCTTTTCAGTCCCATCTTCCTGGACCCAGGTTCTCTCCACAGTTCTGCTTATGAGTCAAAGGCTGAGAACAGTGATCTGTAAAACCTGTCTCTACAGTTATTAAACATTTTATTAACAACTGAAGTCCTGCTATTTTTATCTGATCTTAACTTCTTTCATCTCAGCATGACCTCTCAAGGTCTTGATATGCAGTGTATACTACGGCTTTTTCTGTGCTTCTTCCTTGCTATACAGCGTGCTGACACAAGGTCTAATTCAGTGTTAGAACGCTGAAAAGAAGTGTCAGAGCTCAGGGAAGGAGGCACCTCTGCATCCCTGGTTCAGAGGGCTCTGCTACTCCCTGCTAAATGCTCAGTTGCACTTTCTGACTGTGTTTTCACTGGTATGCTGGCAGTAGGTGAGCTCTGTAATATCTAGGATGTGATTCCTTAACGTCGAGGTTTGAGCAGATTCAGGTAGAGTAGAAGCTTGTTCTTAACTGATTTACATGGGCATAGTTAACCAGAAATATTATTAGACCGCAGTATTGTAACACTGAACAAGTAAAACTTAAATGTGGAAGCCAATAAAGACTTGAGTGCAAGCTCAGGCTGATAAAAAGTCAGACGCTTTCTGTGCAGTTTCTCACCTATCCTATGGACCGTAACAGACTGGGATAACTGCATAGGCCACGGATTGCAATCGGAGGCTCACCACTTCTACCTGGCCTTTGACAAATACTTCTCAATGCACAGCTGATGCCTAGAGAAGATGAAGCAGCAGGTGGTAATATGGAAGGTACAGGGCTGGGTGAGAGAGTAATAAAAACCTAGGAAATTCTAAAGATATTGGTAGATCAGGTAGTAGCTGCTAACTACTCAGTTGAATTTCATTTAGAGTATTTGGACACCAGAGTTCTCTGAAGATGGTGCCTAATCAGGCAGAAGATGTTATCAAATCTGATGGAATGATTACTGCCTGCAGGGACGGACTTGATTCTTGCCCCAGGAAGGCATGGGTGAGTGAGAAGCCTGAAGCTTGTGTGCATTTGAGGTCAAATCTAAAGAATATTTTTTTCCCCAGTAAGAGTAGTTTTGAGTGCAAGATCTCAGTTATGCAAAGGAGTATCTGCTCATTTGAGTTAGGAATATATTTTTTATTAGACTGTGTGCTTGAAAGGATGGTGATGTGCATGAAAGTTGACAGTAATGTACGGCTATGAAGAGGATAACAGTCTAAATATATGTATATGTTTATTTAGAGAGAATGTCTTATCCCTGAAGGTCTTGCGCCTGGAGAATTTCTAGGAAAGGTAGTGAAGTGCAAAATATTTTAAGGCCTTAAAATAATATACTAACAATCCTTATCAGTTCTGTTCTGTGGCTATGCCCAGGTAGTTGGGACAATGCAAAAATTCTAGTAAGAGCTCTCACTGTAGGGTAAATACTAGCTCTTCTCCTGGGACTTTGGGATTTTAAGTTGCTAACTGTGTGTGTGTGGTTAAGTTAATTGAGGATATGATATTAAGAGAAAATTAAAATTAATATTTGACGTTTGGTTTTCTTTTTTTTCTTTTTTTCCCCGACTTCTGTGATTCTGATTTGATTCTGACTTGTGTACATAGATGCAGGCAGTGGCACTACTGCCTGTGAGCGAGTGTGCTGTTGGGTTGTTATACAATACAGGTGCTGTGTACTCCTGGTAAAACTGGGATTTTGAAAAGACTGTCACTGTAACTGGTGTGCCTTCATGAAATCTAAAATCTGCTCTTGAATAAACTAGATTTGGAAACACATCTGTCGCTGCTTCTGTTTAATAGTAGTAAACTGAAGCTAATTTTTACAATGCAGTTGGACAGTTTAAAATTATTTTCCTAGGAAAACGTTTTCAATACCTCTTTTCTCCTGGTGGATATAGCAGGCTCTGAAGTCTTCATTGTTTTTGAAAGGAGTGTCCTACTAACTGATAACTGATTTTTTTTTTGTTTTGTTTTGTTTTGGTTTTTTGTTTTTTTTTGTTTTTTTTGTTTTTTTTTGGTTTTTTTTTGTTTTTTTTGTGGTTTTTTGTGTTTTTTTGTGTTTTTTTGGTTGTTTTTTGTTTTTTGTTTTTTGTTTTTTGTTTTTTGTTTTTTGTTTTTTGTTTTTTGTTTTTTGTTTTTTTGTTTTTTGTTTTTTTTTTTGTTTTTTGTTTTTTTGTTTTTTGTTGTTTTTTTTTGTTTTTTGTTGTTTTTTTTGTTTTTTGTTTTTTTTGTTTTTTTTGTTTGTTTTTTTGTTTTTTTGTTTTTTT
>VZRW01013963.1:12395-95285 GCA_013398125.1 Aegotheles bennettii
TTTTTTGTTGTGTTTTGTGTTTTTTGTTGTGTTTTGTGTTTTTTGTTGTGTTGGTTTTTTTGTTTGGGTTTTTTTTGTCTTTTTTTTTGTTTTTTGTTTTGTTTTTAACAAAAAGCCCAAAATGGCCATACAACCACACAACCCCTCCCTCCCCCCTAAATGCAGAAAACCTTGTAAAATGTTTTCATTTGATAAGTTTCCTATTGGCCTTTTTTTTTTTTCCTGCTGTATCATTGATTCGCTGCTGGGAAGAAGAGAGTGGTGTTTGTGTCTTATGATCCCTTTCTTGGTTCTTTCCTTGCAGTGGACTGTTGGAGGTTCTAAAAACAAAAAAAAGGGAAAAGCCGGTAAGGCAGAGAAGAAAGGAACCATGAAGAAACAGATGAACAAAGCTGCCTCTTCAGGCAGCTCAGATAAAGACAGCTCGGCTGAGAGCTCAGCACCTGAAGAGGGTAAGATAACACATGTGCTTGTAGTGTAATTCCAAGTGGTTACCCCTTTGTGCACACTGAAGAGTAATGTTAAATGATGATGTTAAAGACTACCTTCAAAGAGTTTCTTTTGTGTTACTGGTAGTCTCTTAAACTTTCCATGGCTTGAGGTGCATATAATTCAGTATAGCATGCTGTAAAGCACTCTGTTTAAAAATGCAACACTAAATAGTTTCAACTGAAGAATGTATGACATGTTTCATTACTTTCTCCTGGAAAATTCTGTTCTTCCTTCTAGCATGTCGCATCTGTAGCTTGGGTAACATTTGCTTTTATTCCCATTGATGTATTTTCCCTTCTCTAACTTCTCGTGGTGACAAAGGGAGAGGTGTATAGTGTTGCATGATGCAAATAGGAGCTTATCTTGCATGCATTTGCTCTGAATTGGAATTCTTGCACATTTATGGAAGAAGAAAAATTGTTACTATAACTTTGTCAGAATCTTTTGACATGAATATTGAATCTGTTCCAATGCTGGGCAAACTTCCTGTGTTCTTTCCTGTTTTCATCATGCCTGTGGAGGTTTGCAGGTAGGTAGTTGTGATTTTAGTTGATACTAAAAAAACAAAGTTAAGGAATAATGTGAAGGCACCTGCAGTTTTAAGTGTATTAAGCACAATGGAGACAGACAAAGCATGAAGTGACTGAACCTGTAGGTATGGGTGCATACAAATCAAGGTTTTTCAGTGTAAGCTTGCAAAGCTCGAAGTTTCCAGAAATACTGAGACCAGAATGAAAATGGAAGAAAGTATCGGAGTATCTGCTCTTGTGATTTGGTGTAATGTAGTCAGTTAGGTGAGATAAGCATATAGGCATAGAAACATCACCTTAAGACCCTAATGCACTCACCAAAAGGCCTCTTAAAATTTGCTTTTTCTACTGAGACTTTTGACTTATAACCCAATTTGTGTTCACATATTCACGTCCACTCATTTTATAATTTTTATCATTTTTTAGCATGCATATCTTATGGTAATAAAGTATTTCCTCCTGTGTTTAGTTTTCATTATATGTATGCTTTTAGTATTGTGGAGTGTAAAATTAATTTTTGATCTCCTTTGCTAACATGCTACAATGAAGTGGTTTGGCTTTGCCCCAGTCGAATCTCACTGCCTTGTATTTTTGTTTTAGGAGAAGTCTCTGACTCGGAAAGCAACAGCTCATCATCTAGCTCAGATTCAGATTCTTCATCTGAAGATGAGGAATTCCATGATGGCTATGGAGAAGACCTGATGGGAGATGAAGAAGACCGAGCTCGACTGGAACAAATGACAGAAAAGGAGAGAGAGCAGGAGCTGTTTAACCGGATAGAGAAGAGAGAAGTGCTAAAGAGAAGGTGAGTTTTATATCTGTTGATACTTGTTAGCAAATTCATAGAGGCTGTATGGAGAGTATACTGACTGTCCTCTTATGTTTGGGGTCCAAGCATTTGGCAATATGAAGTGAATTAAGCTTCATTGTAGATTTTTCTGCGTGAACTGTCTTTGTAGCTAGTTGAGAAGCACACAGCAGGAATTCTGCATGTTCTTGTAAAAGCCAGTTTCTCAAAGTTTCTCAGCTATTGAGTAGGCATGGTTCTGTCAGCTACTGGTGTGGCCATATTACAGCTTCGCACACTAGATGCCAGACAGTCAGAAGGAATGCTTTCTCTTCTGTCTTCTGTGTTTGTATTAGCTGTCACACACTGATAACTTGGAAAAAGGCAAAATGTGAGGGGTATATGAGCTTCTAGAATTATTCAGAAAACAATGGTGAAGCACAGAGCAGTGTTAGGGTTGCCTCTGTATGGGTGTGAAGCTGGTTGGGGCCCTAATAGAAGAGAGAGAGATTGAAATAATGAGTGGTGTTGCATATGTCATTTTCAAGGGATTGTTTGTGGATTTCTAACTTAGGTGTTGTGGTTTTGTTTGTTATTGTAACATTGTCCTGTCAGGCAGCTTCCTTGTAGTAGTGGGGCAAGTTTTGTCCAGTTTTTTCCCTCATCAGTGGCTACTCTTTTCTTATTTGCTGAGACATTTCTCTAGAGGACTGATGTCTGTTGAGTGAATTATGTCAATACAAGCTACCGTTAGACTGTCCCATTTGCCTGAGCCATACTTAGAGCACTGCCTGCCTTTCTGTCTGTGGTTTTAATAGTATTTTCCATGTCTTCTCTAGTTTTCTGCTCTCCAAAAAGGAATCAAAATGAGTGAAAGATAGGGTTTAGATCAGGTAGAAGGACACCATATTTTTGAATTTAATTTGCTGTTCCACAGTAACTGAATATCTTTCTTTAAAATGAATACTGAAGAATACTTAATAAGAACAAGCTAAACAACCGAACCTTGAGTTACTAATTTTTAAGATTAAATGAGTTTGTCTTGTTCTGTGTAAAGGGGTTGGCAGGTAGAGCTAAGGGGGTAGTGGTGCGGAGTAGTTATTTAACTTTATGGTAAGTTCAATCTTTCAGAGTGCTGTATGTGTGTAGATCTTTGTACATTGTACTGTGAGTTCATTTGGATTACAGAAGAAATGACGTGATATAATGCCTGTGCCCTGTGTGCTATACTTCATGTTAAAGGCATAAGGGCAATGAGCTCATCTGGCTCTTCAGTTTCTTGTCTACAAAATTCAGGTGTAAATGACTGAAGAAGGATGGACTGTGTAATATGTATGTGGATAAACACATCCTGAATTTCAGTTACTGGAAGTTAAGTAATTTTTTTTCTTTTGTTTGTCCATATGCACGCTTCACAAAAGCAACGACGAGTCCATGGTTCAGTAGAATCTGTCACAGGACAATTCCAGCAAAATCACTAATCTTCTGAATATAGTGGCTGAAAATAAGATTTCAGAGTGACATATTTCATGAAGGTAGAAATAGAAGTGCCTAAAGTGGCCTGCAGAAACTGCCTGGGTCTGGTTGGAATGCAGCTGCTGAAGAAGGACTCACTGACTTCTTCGCAGTTATTCTTACGCAGACCAGTGCCAGTAGAAAGGTGGAGTTTAAACATGAAAAAATTAGCGTGATAGTAGCTTTAAACAACAAAGTCTTTAGCTGTTGAGATTCAAAGGATGTGAAGCAGACAATTGTTTTTAGAGTTGGAGGCGGTGTGCAAAGATGAAGATGGAGTAAGGACAGATTTCTGGGGAGTAGCCATTGCTATGTGGTCTCCTCAGCCCTTTAGGTTAGCTGTCTGTAAGCCTGCACTTTTCTACACTCAGCTTTTCTTCACCTTATTTTTCTCAGGGAAGGGAGGATATGGGAATGGGGGACTGAATAGTATTAGAGAGTTATCGATCTGGAGCAAGCAATGAAAGTGTTGCTTACAGCCTACTAACGAGTTAAGCTGAGACAACATCTGAGCATTCCTTTGCTCACTCGAGGAGAGCACATTCTTTCATACATTCTTTTTGTTTCAATACCTGCTGCTAGATTTGAAATCAAGAAGAAACTAAAAACAGCAAAAAAGAAAGAAAAGAAAGAGAAAAAGAAAAAGCAAGAGGAAGAGCAGGAGAAGAAAAAACTCACACAGATCCAGGAATCCCAGGTAGGAAGTGAAACTGTCCTCAGTAACAAACCTTTTTTCCCTTGGCAATAGAAGGTAGGATGCTGCCTCTCTCTACCCATAATGTTTTCCCCTAGTGTCAACTGGTGTGTTAAGCAGGCCAGAATGTAGTTCATTTAAATGCTTAAGCTATCTTTAGCCTTTCCAGTTAATTTAAAGAAATTATCATCTTTAGCCTACTGGCGGGTGCATTTATAACTCCCTTTGAAAAATGCAAAGTTGCAGCTGTATCTAGAGTTGCTATGATAGTTCTCCCATACGAGAATAGGAAAGGAACCTTTTGCATTTCCTTTAACCAAACTTCTGTCATTCAGTCTGAAACACTGCATTTCTTTCTTGCTGTCCAGAAACTGCTCAGCTTCTTGTCTTAATTATTTTGCATGGACATACAATGAGAAGAATGCTTAGTTTCTGCTGATAGGAGTGTGAAGGAAAAGCTTGAATGCTAGGAGAAACAGAAATAGTTGTATAGTTTTTCCACCTCCAGTAGAAAGAGGATAATATCATTTTTTGGGGTGAGGACTCTGCAGCTGAGCTGTAGTTTCAAATGGCTGAAATGGCTGTAGTTTCAAATGGTTAGGAGCCTGCCCTTAGCTGTTTATAGAGTCCGGGTGGGTAGGCTCTTCAGAATGGGATGGGATTCATCTTGCCTAACTTTACCCATCTAAGAACTAGTTGAGTGTTTGCACGAGGAGAACATCTCCAGCTAGCAATTCACTCCACCTTATTTTCTAGTGAAGATGTTTAACACATCAAATTAGGTGAGATGAGTTTTCCCTTAGGCACATGTTAAGTAGAGTGAAACTCATCTCCCTACCCCTCTCAACTCCATATATGTACGTATGTGTATATGCTTACATAGTCCATATATAATATATAATGTGTAGGCTTATATACATATATTTGTATACAGAAGGATCTTATGCAGAGTTCTTTTACAGTGCCTTCCAGAAATTACTTTGACTTACTTCAAATGACTCTCTCTTATGATTATTATAGAAGCTGCTTTCTGTGCTGCGTGATATTCCAGGTAGATCCGTTAGAAACAGAAAATATTAGTAGACTTACAACATTTAATATTTGGATCCATATTGCAGACTTTACACACAACTTTATTTCTGCTTTAAGTATTTTTTTAAAAATCTTCTCTCTTTACTACTGAATGAGAACAGGTGCCTTGTTTTGGCCTTGCAGAAAGACAAGCAAGTGAGAAGAATATTCATCCAATATTTCCTTGTTTATTGTTAGGTACAGAATTACTTCCATTTTACTTCTCTAAGCCTTTTTTAACTGTAAGGAGGAGTTTTGAGACTAAAACTTGGTGGCAGAAATGTTGAAGTGTAAATATGTTCATTATTTTTGATACAGAGCAGAAAAAAGAAATATGCTTCAGATTGATTTCCCTCTCACTAGCCTCTGTAAAAATGACCTTGAAAAAACCCTGTTTCCAGAATGGCGTTTGTTAGTAAAGTCTTGAAAAGTTTTCAAAGTGTGTAAACAATCTTTGATTTGATGCATTTCAATTTATGGATTGCATTTGGTCTTGGGGAACTTCCTGTGCATGTTTTTAGGTCATGTCACATAACAAAGAGCGGCGATCAAAGCGGGATGAGAAGCTAGACAAGAAATCTCAGGCAATGGAGGAACTAAAAGCAGAAAGAGAAAAAAGGAAGAACAGAACAGGTATGAAAGTGTGTTGCTATTGCTACAATTTTTTTAAGCTTTATTACAGCTTTTTGAAAGTGATATTTCCTGTTTCTAATGAATGCAACAATCCTACACCTTGAAGTAAATTAATTCCCTGTCTGTATCTTCCTTGTCTTTTGTCCAACATGACCACCTAGGGTATTGTTTAGCATCACTGATGCTGTATTCCTACCCCTCCCCAGAATGGTCTGAAAACAAAGGAAGCTTTCATCACAGTCCATTGCATGGCACTTAGTGTAATGTTTAGTTCATGTATTTGAATTGGTCACTAGATTCTGTTGTTTAAGCTATGAAACATCCAAACTGTATTTATTGTACTTGTGATACCTTGTCTACATTTGCTTGTTTCTTCACTGGCACATTATCTTGTCAGTCTTGCCACAGACTTTCTCTTCAAACACGAGATTATTTTTTTTTCCCTTGCAAAATAACAGTGAGTTATCTGATCATAATAGTTTTATCTTGTATATTGAGTTGTTACTTGTATATCCATCTTGTATTGCTACTTTCAGTCAAGTTGGGAAACTGAAGATGAGTACAACTGAGATATAAGATGCTCTTAAATACTTTGATTTCTCTCTTTGAATATATACAATGGAGTGCTTAGCTTACTAGTGGATTTGAACATGTGACACTTGTATCCAATGTAAAATTAACAGCTATCTGCCTCTTTTTAACAAAAAGGTTTCGCCTCTAAAAGGAAGCTTTCATAAAAAATTTACAGCTTGCTTTTCCTTGTTCTTTCTCTTCCTTCCCCTAGCTGAATTGCTTGCAAAAAAACAGCCATTAAAAACAAGTGAAGTATACTCTGATGATGAAGAGGAGGAGGAGGATGATAAGTCTAGTGAGAAAAGCGATCGCTCATCCAGATCCTCATCCTCTGATGAAGAGGAAGAGTAAGTAGTAAACACTGGACTATGATTACTTGTGTGTGTTCAAAAATAGAGATCCATTTTATGTAGACACATGCTGTTCTAGAGGATTCTTTGGGAGGCAGTTTAGTGTTTGTAAAGTGGCTTTACCACTGGACATACTTGCATTGCTGAGGTTTAAGTCCTTGGCTTCTATATCGTGGTGAATGGGACTGATTTACCTTGAATGGATTTGCAACTTCAGTTCCCTGCTGTTACCTTTAGCCCTGTTTATGCTGTTGGTTATGGGTTTGTTTAGTCCCACAGTTTAGCAGCCACAGAACTCTGGCATATTAGCAGGCTGGAGATATGTGCTGCTTTATCTTAATGCATTGGTCTATCAACTGCCTTGGTGTGTGTCTTTCTTGGACTTTGCATTAAGCCTTTTGCATGAATGCTAAATTCACATATCTACAGTCAATTGCTGCATGATGAATCATTCCTTTTACTAATAATTTACATAGTTAGCACTCATGCCACACTTTGCTCAGGGCCCCTTTTTTGCTGATTATGTTTCTACTTTTTTTCTTTATTCCTTCTCGCCTTTCCCAAATCAGGAAAGAAGAAATTCCTCCTAAGTCCCAGCCAGTGTCCTTGCCTGAAGAACTGAACCGAGTACGGTTATCGCGACACAAGCTGGAACGCTGGTGTCATATGCCTTTCTTTGCCAAGACAGTCACTGGCTGCTTTGTCCGTATTGGCATTGGAAATCACAACAGCAAACCTGTTTATCGGGTGAGTTTAGTTCCAAAGGATTTAGTTCTTTTTATAGTGTTGTATTAAAATATTTGTGGTGTAGTAGTTCTCAGGTACCTGTGATTGTTTGGGTGGTTAGCATAAAAAGATTGCTCATAACCAGAAAATGCAATTGCTGCCAAAGAAGTGGAGGAGACTGGTTTAAAAAGAAATAGATCTATAGGATCAGCTAGGTGAAGAGATATATTTAGTGAGAGAGAGGGAGCACTAACAAAGCCTGTTCTTCCAGCTTTGGTTTGTGATGTCTTGTCTCATAATTTGTATTGCAAATGAGAGTTCAGGACTCTGATTTGACCAAGTAAGGATGAGTAACATTTGCTCCTTATTTCTGGGAATGTTCCCAAGTTATTGTGTGCTTCCAGTTCTTTTTTTACAAAACGTTTTTAGTTCATCAGTGTGCCTCGGAAGAGAAGGTGATTGAAAACACAGCTTTGTTTTTCTGTTTCGTCACTGTAACTGCACAATCATAGGATGCAATAATATTCTCTAAAAGGGCATTAAAAAGGTCTCTAGAGGATCAGTGTTTAGTGTGTGAGCAGCACTGGTATTTTTCATTTGGGACATATGTTAACCCAAACCAGCATTAATTGTAAAGGAAATAGAAAAGGTAGAAAAATGTACATTGGTCAGGAGGGCTGAACTGAAAAGACAGAAAAACTACATCAAGCATTCAGATGATACAATTTGTTAACTCAAAGGTGATGTGAGAAGCAACTAATTCAGTACCTGATAATGTACACTGAAGAGTCTGGCTTTCCTTGATCTAGTTAGAATTATTAGTTAGATTAAGGTTTTTGATCTCTAGTGAAAAGGCTTGAATGTGCCAGATATATTCCAGGAACACAGAAAAAACCCCTCTTGCATCTTGTGTATTTTACTGTGTGATACAGGTTGCTGAAATAACTGGTGTGGTAGAGACTGCAAAAGTTTACCAGCTTGGTGGTACTCGGACAAACAAAGGACTACAGTTGCGGTAAGGTACCAAAGTAATCCTCATCAGTTCATGAATGAGTCTCGTTTTCATAGCAAATAAGATTTTGTGTGTGGTTTGGAGATAAAGCAGACTGGGCCTTGCCCTGCCACTTACTGCTAGAATGTTTGGGTTGGGTTTGGTTGGGTTTTATTGCCCTTGGGCATAATGGAAAATATAAAAAAATCTCATGCAGTGGCTAGTGATTTTGTTGACATCTGAGCAATTAATTTGCATTTGTAACTCATGATTGTTTGTATGTGCCTCTTGAGCTTTGCAATACTATTTTATCTCTTCTCCACTGTTGTTATAATCACATTAGAAATACGTATCATTTAAAGACATACATGATTGGGTCTGGCATGTTTGTTACAGCATGAAATGGTACTTTGGAGGGAATAAGCTGAATGTAGCATCAGATATGAGTTGCTTTTATGGCCCTTATAAGGTTCATGATGTGAAAATAACAATTACAATACAAAACATCCTAGTGAGCTAGGACAAGAAGATATTAACCATTTAGGAGAAACTGGAAGGTGTGTGGAGAATGCACGTGGGTGCAAATGTGGATTAAAGAAGAAAAGTCTTATCTAAATCCATTGAAACATTCAATAACTTCTTAGGCTACCTCAGGAGAGAGCTCCTTGCTTTGAGTGAAATTTACTCCATGGTAACTAATTTTATATTGGTTAGTAGAAGTGTAGTAGTTTAGCTGGTAGTGCCAAAGGTAGATCTCTGCAGAAAACGTTTAGGGATTTCTGGCTTTGACTGGCCAACCAATGAAAACTTAGATAGGGGTTTGGCTCCAGCATTGTATGATGCAGTACTGCTTAAAAGTTACTTCTGCTGGTACAAACATGAAGGAGCTTTGTGTTTCCAAAGATCATGCAATGGGTCACCAAATAGGGTATGTAAGATATAGGTGTGTGTGACATGTGTTTGTTTCTTCCTGAGAGTTTTACTGCCACAGAGTTACTGTTTCTTGCGGACTCACTGTCTTGTATTCCTTTGCATTATCACTAATAGCTGATGAAGGCTCCTGAACTGTGGCTGACCTGACTGAAGTTAGGAATACGTAGCATGAGAGCCACAAGCTTAAGCTTTTTGAACCTGTAGAACCATAGAATTGTTTTGACAGGAAAAGACCTTTAAGATCATAAAGTCCAACCATTAACCCAGCACGGCCAAGTCCACGACTAAACCATGTCCCTAAGCACCGTATCTACACGTCTTTTAAAAACCTTCAGGGATGGTGACTCAACCACCTCCTTGGGCAGCCTGTTCCGGTGTCTGACAACCCTTTCAGTGAAGAAATTTTTTCCTAATATCCAATCTAAACCTTCCCTGGCACAACTGGAGGCCATTTCCTTTTGTCATATTGCCTGTTACTTGGGAGAAGAGACTGACACCCACCTTGCTCCAACCTCCTTTCAGGTAGTTGTAGAGAGCGATAAGGTCTCCCCTCTCAGCCTCTTCTTCTCCAGGCTAAACAACCCCAGTTCCCTCAGCCGTTCCTCATAAGCCTTGTGCTCTAGAGCCTTCACCAGCTTTGTTGCCCTTCTTTGGACATGCTTCAGCACCTCAATGTCCTTCTTGTAGTGAGGGGCCTATACTGAACACAGTATTCAAAGCGTGGTCTCACCAGTGCAGAGTACAGGGGATGATCACTTCCCTAGTACTGCTGGCTGTGCTATTTCTGATCCAAACCAAGATGCTGTTGGCCTTCTTGGGCACCTGGGTGCAATGCTGGCTCATATTGAGCTGGGTATCGACCAGTACCTCCAGGTCAGTTCCAGCTTTCTGGCTGCTCTTCCCCAAGCCTGTATTGTTGCATGGGGTTCTTGTAACTGAAGTGCAGGACCCAACACTTGGCCTTGTTGAATTTCATACACTTGGCTTTGGCCCATTGATTCAACCTGTCCAGGTGCCTCTGTAGAGCCTTTCTACCCTCAAGCAGATCAACAAGACCTATTCTAGATTCAAGATCACAGATTTGTGCCATCAGAGAGGTATGTTGTTATGCTTTCTTGTTGCAGGCATGGCAGTGATTCACGTGTGTTTCGTTTGGAGTTTGTCTCGAATCAGGAATTTACTGAAAGTGAGTTTATGAAGTGGAAGGAAGCGGTAAGTTTGCCAGACTTTAGTTTCTTCTTAGTAGCTTCCTACCAAGGATTGTTTAAGTGGAAAGCAACCTCTTTGTCTCCTGTGTTTAGATGTTCTCTGCTGGCATGCAGCTACCCACACTAGATGAGATAAACAAGAAGGAAGTGTCCATCAAAGAAGCTCTCAACTACAAGTTTAATGACCAGGACATTGAGGAGGTAAACAGTGTGTTGTAGTGATGCTGTTGCAGTGCTTAAAGGTGACAGGAACTCACCTGCAAAGGTGACAGGAACTCACTCAGCAAAACGATCATGGTGTTTGCTTTCTAAGATGAAAATAAAAAGCTCAAAATGAAGTTGCATAACTGGATAGAATAGCTTGGTGATTGGTGCTCACTCCTGCTTTACTTCATCCTTTGTGCCATGTTCTCTCCTTTTGAACTTGTGTTGCAGAGCTCTGAACTCCTAACTTGAGTATAGCAACTTAGTTGTCAAGTTCTGAGAAGCTAACAGCATCATGATGGATGCATCTATCACAGTTTTTCTGCAGTTTAATGCTTGCTTAATACTGACCAAATGTGATTAGCATCAGATTTTGGTAGGTCATAAGTGAGGGGAATGGAGCTGTAACTCATTACCAAGTCACAAATTAAAAAATGCAGCTGAGAAAGAGCATGAGTAGAATTCTGTGGCAGTAAGTACATTTCTTAGGTGATCTGTTGCTACTACTGTCCAAGTATTGAAATAGATATTTCATATTTGCGTATTCTTGCTGTTTCCTCTTCATCTTACAGATTGTGAAAGAGAAGGAAAGGTTCAGAAAAGCACCTCCAAATTATGCTATGAAGAAAACTCAGCTCTTAAAGGAGAAGGTGAGAGATGAGATGATGCTGCAAGTTTAATGCAGTCTTTGATTTTGAAGAACTGGAGCTCATCTGGATTTTGACAGTAGTCAGTAGTAAGCTTGACTTTAACTGTTTACTAAAAGGAGGATCTCAAAATTCATTGCTGGGTTCAGAGCACTTAGAAACCAGTTAAAGCTATTGCATTCTTAAGGGCAGTTACCAACAATTATAGCTGTCTCTTTCTAAGTCCATTAAACAAGAAGGTCTTAAGCTGTTCTGCTTTAGAAACTCTTTCTTTTTTCTTGTTTTTCAGGGGTACACCATAATAGCATCTGAAAGTTAATTTCCTGTACTTTTTGAAAGAGGAAAAATAAGTCGTGTTAAATTGTCTTTTACTCAGGGGTGACTGAATTTTCACTTTATGGCCAGCAATTTATTTTGAAAAAGAGTATGTTACTGGAAGATTTACTTGCCACTGAGCTGTTTAACAGGTAGACAGACTTCCTGGAATGAATAGACCTAACAATGCTGAGAAGCCAAAGTCAAATCTTAACTATCTCCGAAGATAGACATAACACGTTTTGTTTATTTTTTTGTGCAGTCCTTTTTCAAGACATTCTTGCTTAATATACAGTAAAACCAAAGAATTTGTATTAATTTTTAGTTCTACACTCTTTGACTTATCTGTATTGTTTAGTCATCATTTTACTGTGCACGAATAGGTAAACGGTTAGTTCTCTATTGCTGAAGAGTGCAGTTGTGTTCTGTTGTCACAAGGTGGCACAATAAGCTACCGTTGTTGGTCTAGTGGTGTATAGGAGACTCTTCAAGTCCCTGAAATTAGTGGCAGCGGACAGCTGCAGAAAGAATCCTTCTTTTCCTGAGTTGGTAAATAGTGATATTAAATTTTAATCAAACCTGTAACTTAAGTCATCTAACTGACTTGCCCTCCTCATGCTGGGACTAGTGTTCCTATGTCTTCCCTGGTTTAATGGGTTTTGGAGGTTTTCAGAATTCTTCAGAGTAAGAAGTCCTGTTTTGCCTTGAGCTGTAAGGAGAGTTTAGCTCTTTGTTGTATTCCTAACATGTGGGGTAGAACATTTGCAACTGGAATAGGGTTAGCTGGCTGATTCACAGGTCTGTCCCTTGTTTCTCTGACTAGCTCTGTGATAGAGAGTAGTGCCTAATGAGTTACTGTTTGGTTGAAGGCTATGGCTGAGGACTTGGGGGACCAAGATAAGGCCAAACAGATTCAAGATCAGCTTAATGAACTAGAAGAGAGAGCAGAGGCCCTGGATCGTCAGCGAACAAAAAACATTTCTGCAATCAGGTAAGAGGCAGATATTGGGAATTTTATTTCTTCAGTAGTATCAATCAGAATATACAGACAAGATAAACTAATGCAGTAGTGAATAAATGCAAGAATTTTTTCTCTTTCCTGTACAATATATTGATAAAATGTGTATTATGATGACTCTGTTAGTGTTTGCCTTTCTTCACTTGTGTCTGTTGCTCAGTTAAAACTGTCTTAAAAAATGTAAATCTCTTCCACATACCCCCAGGTAGCAGTTGTGTTGCAATAACAGTAATTAGAGATCAGGATGAAGCTGCAAGAATGCTGTCGGGTGTTTTGTTGTATATGGATTGATAAATGACAGTCACTTTCTTTTTCTTTCCTCCACCCTCCTTTTCTCCTTTCTGCAGTTACATCAACCAGAGAAACAGAGAGTGGAATATCGTTGAGTCTGAGAAGGCTCTTGTGGTAAACAGTGCTGAATTAATACTTCTGTACCAGTAGAGATTAAATTATGCAAAGGGGGATAATTGCATGCTGAAGTTATTAAATTTTTAAAATTATCTATAAAATCTTTCATATAGGCAAATGACACGATTGTAGAGCAGATTGCTTTATCCTTCTGATCAACTCCATTATCAGCAGCTTACTGTCTGTAATAGTGTCTTAGTGCATTTCTTATGGGAAAGAAATCAGAAAAGAGACTTCAGAGAATAAAATAGTAAAAGAAGTATTCGATTCCCTGCGTTAACACTTCTATTAAGGAAAAGTTAAGCTTGTTAACAAGTGGTTAAGCCTTAACTATCCTGAGTTGTGCACCTGTTTTCTGTGTAATATTCCATAAGGACAGTTTTGCCCTTTGAAGCATAGAACTGTGGGTGTGTCAAAATCTTTCTAATCTGTAATGCTGTTGATGATTTTCCTCTGATCTTGATACTATATATAGCTGATGAGTGCTTGCATAGGTGGGGTGTTATGGGAGGATTTACAAGGGTGCAGGTAGCTAACTGCAAAACCATGTGCTTTTTCTTCTTCAGGCTGAAAGTCACAGCATGAAAAACCAACAAATGGACCCCTTTACTAGGCGGCAGTGCAAACCCACAATAGTGTCTAATGTGAGTGTAATACTGAAGTTCAATTGAGGCAATTTGCAGAGAAACAGAAACCACTGTAATGCAAAGAGTAGGAAGGAAAATGTTCGTATTCATTCCCAACTGTGCCATATGCTAATCACACTCCAGTTCCCAGGGTGAGATGTAGTTGAGTGAGATCCTGGTCTTAATATCCCTCAAAGAAGGAAAGAGCTTGCTGCTGAGTTCTGGGGTTTTTTTTTGGTTTTTTGTTTTGTTTTGTTTTTTTGAATGCAAAGTGTGAAGGACATAGGTGGTGTGGATATGTATACAGAAAAGCAACTATGGTTTATACTCCTGGGGTGAATTCTTTTGTGTAGAATTACTCAGCTCTGGGAATACAGTTTGGTTTAGGTGTAAGCTTCACTTCTAATTAGTTGAAACTTTCCTGAAAGATCTGTGAAACGAGAGAGGAGGCCAGACATTTTGGGCCTATGAAGGATAAAGTAGTTTAAGACTAACTTCCTCCATGATACTGTAGCAAAACCTGCTACTGCAGTCCCTAGCTATATAAATGATGGACAGCAAGGTGATCAGATCCTGCTTCTAATCAAACTGGCTTTGTTGAGGCCTGTTCTGGAATAGTGTATGGTTCTGGTATCAGTACTTAAAAAAAATGTTTAGGTTGTCTCTCATCAGTCTCCACAAACTGACAAGGGAATAAAAAAAGAATTTTATTGTAGGGTTATTAACTATTAAGTAGTTGTTTCTGAAATAATTCTTTATTAGAAAAGAATCATAACTGAATAGCTTTATTATGGTAGACAACTTCTTATGTAAAGAAAATAGTCTTCTAAAGATTTCTTCTCTCTAGTTGAGTGATTCAGCCAGAACTGTAAACTGAAAGCAAATGCATCTAACAGCAGTGTTAAGACAAGTCATGAGAGCAAACCATATCAAAAGGAAATGTATTTCTCATTTTCTCAAAGAAAGACTTTCTGAAGGAAAGCCGTTCAGTTTGTTACTGTCAGATGCATTACACGGGTATCAGGATGATTGCAATTGTCTGAGATCCTGAAGATTGTGCTAACCAATCTACAGACTGTTGTGGTTTTAAATTCATGAATATGAGCACGGCTTTAACAAAATGGCAGTATAGATTTTGCCAATTTAAATTCAGTGATTTTTTTTTTTCTTTATTTATTCATTTTACCTTCTTTTTTCACTCTGCAGTCTAGAGATCCTGCTGTTCAAGCTGCCATCCTTGCCCAGCTAAATGCAAAATATGGTTCTGGTGTATTACCAGATGCTCCAAAGGACATGAGTAAGGCAAGTTTCCATTTCTGTCTATTATGTTCCTCCCACTGTCACCATTTTGCTCCAGAAGCTTATGACTAAGAGTAGATGTGCATGCTTCAGTTCTAGAAATAGGTATTCTGTAGAGCATTATCATAGAAAAGAAACAGCTTTTTCTTTTGTGGGGAAATAAAATTTATCTCTGTTTATCTGGACAGATAAGGGTTGGAGACTTACCTGTAGTTTTCTGTTTTAGGGTCAAGGGAAGGATAAAGATGTGAACTCTAAATCAGCCAGTGACCTCTCAGAAGATCTTTTCAAAGTGCATGACTTTGATGTAAAGATTGATCTTCAAGTTCCCAGTTCAGGTAAGTGTTCAGCTGAGTTTGGGGATGTGATTGTCCAGCTCATTACAGTAAACCTCAGTTCTTCCAGAATAATTCTTTCAAAGTTGTTGGTGGGCTTTTGAAAATGGGAGCAAGGACTCCATGTTTGTGGTGCTGGGAAGTATCCCGAACTGAGGAGGAGGGGATGTGTGCTAGTGACATCTACTGAGAAAACAAGAACTGTTATGTTAGACTGAGAGCCTGTATATCCCCATCCCCTTGCTCCAAATGCCTAGGGAGGAAAGGAGGTAATGAGTGTTTTCTGATGTACTCTTCCAGCCTGTAGTATCTATGACTTACATAATCTTTGGGAAACAGACATGAATGTTGTATTTAATAAGCCTTGATATCTACCTTGATACTTACTTTGTTAATTTGTCTAATCACTTTTGAGGACAGATAAGCTTTGGGTATCTGTGATGTCCCATTCCATAATCTGTGTACATGCTATGTGGGTAAAGTATTTTTATTTGATTCTGAAACTGCTGTTTTACCAAGTTTCTGTTTCCTAACTTTGGTATTGCAAATGGATTTGAAGGAAAATTTTAGGGGAACCAAAACTCTAGGCAGAAAGTAAAGGTATGCTCATAGACACAAACTTGCTTGACCCTTCCTCTTTGTGATCTTGAGAGTCTGAGATGTGTGGCAAGAGTACCATAGAATCATGGATTCATTTTGGTTGGAAAATACCTTTAAGATCATCAAGTTCAGCCATTAACCTAACACTGCCAAGTCCATCACTAAACCATGTCCCTAAGCATCACATCTACACAGCTTTTAAATACCTCCAGGGATGGTGACTCAACCACTTCCCTTGGGCAACCTCTTCCAGTGTCTGACAACCCTTTTGGTGAAGAAATTTTTCCTAATCGAAACCATCCCTGGCATAACTTGGGGCCATTTCATCCTATCAAGCTGATTTCCCGTGGATGGAAAGCATGGGAGTATGTCAGTGCAATTTGACTCTTGAGGCTTATTTTTTCTGGCACTACTGAAATGATACAGCCGAAGTTTCCTGGAGGACAGCAATTTAGGGAGAATTGTAAGAATGCACAAAGACTTAAAACCTTGTCAAGAAGGGAAAATAGGAGAGATTGTCTTTCCCAACTAGGTCAAGACTGGAACTCTAGATGTAAGGCTACAGAATGTAGGATGCCAAGAATTGGAGACTTCCTGAAGCAGATAGTGAGAATTGCGAACTTCAGAGAGTTGGCAAGCAAGTGAGGGTTAGGCATTAAAGGACATTGGAAACCAGGAAGGGGACTGGTAAGAGAGGGATAAGAGACACACAATATACAGGTAGAGGTTTAAGTATGGCTGTTTTGGGTTTTTTCCTCAGATACAACACCATTTTGGCATCTTGCTTTGTGTAGTCTCCTTTCTTAACAGAAGAACCTGGGGATTGGTTAAAATGTGTATTGTAGGCATGGATAGGAAGTTTGACTTCTGTTCACTTATTATCTCTTTGTGCCTGCTATTCTTATGGTGTAATGATTTATCAAAGATACCAGAACTGAGCCTGAAGGCTCTGTTTGTATTGTGAATTCGGTGTTCTACTGAACTAGTAGTTTTCTTAAGAAACAAAAGTGTACTTATTGACAGAAAGCTGGGTTAACAAGCAGAGTTAGAATTGCACATGCTTTGTCTATGAAGATAAGCTACCAGGTACTGCCTGTATTATTAACTGAAGTTCTAACCTGATGGATACTAGAGAAGCCAAACATGATTTTGGGATGAAGTTATCATCAAAAGTAGTAAGTACAAATCTGTGGTTTTCATCTATTTTGGTCCTCACTCTTTTCTTATCCCCAACAGAATCTAAGGCACTGGCCATCACTTCCAAGGCTCCACCAGCAAAAGATGGTGCCCCTCGGCGATCATTGAACTTGGAGGACTACAAAAAGAGGCGGGGGCTTATTTGAGCATGCCCACTCTGCTGCTTCTGATCCTGCATGCTCCATGATGATGTCCTACCTTTTCTTCCTCCCTTTTCAGTTCTCCCTTCTGGGTTGGAGCAGCAATGGAGCTGGGAAAAGACTCTTTAAAACTGCCAGTCATCTGTAACATAAACCATTCAACTATTTGCTGTATAGACCTCCCTGCCCTTTCTTCCCGTCCCCCTCACAAATGTGGATCTGTGCTATTTGGGGTTTTCCCATTTCTTTTAGTTTGAATTTTGTTTTTATTTTGTTGATGCAGCTCGTTGGTCCACTCTGTGTTCAGTATTAGCCTGAGGTCTGGATTTCCATAGGAATCTCTTGGTGGTTGCAGAATCAGCACTTGGTGATCTCCCCTTACATACCACCACAGGCACGGTGAATAAACATTGGCGCAAGACCTTTGTGGCTGGAAGGTCATCTGCACTTTCTTCCTTCTCTTCTTCCTCCTTCATCCTAGCTTTGGATAAGGGAATCTTCAAAAACTGGCTTAGGTTCAAAGTGTAAATTTTTTTGGGAGGGTTGTGTGACTTTTTTTCAGGTGTTTTTTATCATTTTTAAGCTGCAGTACTATTTGTATCCGTCTGTCACAGTTCTTTACGGCTGTTTTGAATTTCTACCAGCTGTACCTGAACATCTGAAATTGCAAGAAAGAAACTCATTAAATGTGATTCTTCTTACTAAAATGGCTTGGCTGGTATAGCTGTTTAACTTCATGTTCCCTTTTTTACTTACACTTAACTGATGAGAGAGGGGTACACAGCTCTTGTTGTGGGACTTGTCATCTGTAGCACATCTGGAGTGGAGTAGCTTTTTCTGGGATGGCCCTAGGGCTCATTGGTTGGGCTTTAATTTCTTCTCCAAGCTTCCAGTATTACATATTTGTTAAGTCATTGTGTCTTCACTGGGCTCCAGCTCACTTTGTTTCTTGCTTTGTGAACCATTTAAACAGAGCTTCTATAAACAAACAAAAAACTAAAAAAAACCCAAAAAACCTAAAAACCAAACCAAAACAAAAAAACAAATCACTTTGTGTGGAAGGGGAAGGACATAGTAGGAAGGTCAGTGGGTAGTGTACAAGAGGTAGCTGATGCACATTTTTCATATTTAGACTGGTACAAATGAGTGCAACACTAGCACAAGAATTGTGTGGCTTTATGGAATATTTGACTGGACACAAGGTGACAGCTAAATTATCACTCAGGTGTAAAAAAAAAATAAAATAAAAAAATCAAAGTGTAAATATAAGTGACATTTAACAAAGAACTTTTCCAGACAAGATACAACTGAATATATGGAGCTAAGAACTAAATTAAAAGAGAATTAGAAGTCTAAAAGGTTAGAGGCCCTCATTCAGGTAAGCGTGCAAGCACGTGTTTGTTCCTACTCAGGCCAGTACGTATATAATAACTTATGCACTGAACTGGATAGGAATGTTTATGGGGGACCCTGAAGAGGGAAAATGCTGATGCTCTTCTTGTGTCAGAGCATTACCGTTTTTCTGAAATCATACACGGGTTACATTTAAGCCTGTGTTTGATACTTTCTTGTTGGATTCTTAATGAAACTTTAATCTAGTTCTTACTTAACTTTCTCTTCCTTTTTTAACAGTAGCTTTAAAGAAACATCATGTAATTGTGTGCAGATTGATACTATGAACTGTGTATAAAAATAAAATCAACCTATGAAGCAGCTCATATCTACCATGTAAACAAATGATTAGGAATACTTCAATACTTATTTACTGAATAGTCCATAGTTCTAGGACAAGTGGGTTATTCTGTAAATATGTAATCATAGACTGCTTTATTTGATGGCCTATTTTAGCAGCTTGTCTGGAGTTGTAGTAGGCTCTCACGTATATGTATTTTAACTTTTTAAGAGTGGATTTGTGGGATCTACCATGATAACTTCATAGGAGACATCGTGATTCACTGTGTAGATATGCATTTGATATGATTTTGTTTTATTTGACAGCTTCAATGATGTTACAGATTTGTAATAAAAAAACAAACTTGTTTTGCAGTAGCCAGTTTTCAAAATAATCACTCTCCAGTGCTTTGCAGAAATAATTGCAGAATCAAATGATTCAGGAACTGATTTTTCCACAGAAATGCCTCAGAGCTTTGAGTTGCATTGACAAGTGGTCTCTAAAGGTAAAGTTAACTTAAGTTCAGTATTTTTGATATGTTTGCCCTTGATTTATTGGGTTTAGGTAACTTCTACATTTGGTAACACAGGAATAGTCTGTACTACAGCCAAAATGTTGGTGAGACCTGTACAGTGTTGCAAGTAACTTTTAGTGGAGGTTAACCAAAACAGAGGAGATGCAGTGAGTTTAGAATGCAGATCTGAATGATGGACTATGTCCTAGTTATCTGCAGCTACGAAACTGCCACTTACTCTCTCAAAGTGTCTGGATTCTGCTGAAATACTGGTTTTCTCAAGAGGGGCAACAGTCAGTAAACTATCATACAAACCTCTTATACTGAGAATAATACATCAAGAAAGTACTCTTGAATAGTTACAGAACTGTGTATGAAAGCTGTAATCTTTTTTCCTTTAAGTGCATGTAAAGGTGAGTGACTACACCTCCCACTCATTAGAGAGGGAGAGATTTGTTTGCTTTGTTCATTGGTGTCCTAGCATAGTTCATCACAATTGTACAGACTTCTATAAATAAACCTGGTTTGTTGGTTTAATAAGGTTGACTGTTTATCCCTTGATCTGAGGTTGTAAGGGTTTTCTGTCTGGAATTTGTTTTTCAGAAACTGACATTTCATTTATCAGTCTGGATGATTTTATATAAAATACTAATACTGTAAAATAATAAAAAGTAAGCCCCCTCTTTTGCAAGAGCAGCTGTAACTCCTGGGTCACTCTAATGACTGGAATTGTTCCTTATCAACTAGAATCAGAGCCTCTTGAAAGGTCAATTCACTTGCACCTCTGCTGCATTTCACTAAAAACACAGACTTTGCTCGTCTTGTAGAAATCCAGGCCACTTTTGTACTCAAAGATGCTAAAGCATGTAGCTGAACTTAGAGAAGCTACTGAATGAGATGAAGCAAGGCTGTTCTCAGAGCGTGCTTGGTGGGAGGATGAGACAGAACAGGCACAAGTTGAAACAGGACAAGTTATGCCAAGATGTAAGGAAAAACTTGCCCTTAGAATGGACTTGTTTGCCGAGAGAAACTGTTCTGTCTCAATTTTTGAGGTTTTCAGGAGAAGGCTGGATTAAGCCATGAGTAATATGATCCAACCTTGTAGCTTACCCCACTTCGAGCAGGCGGATGGTCTGGAGACCTCCCTGAGCTCCCCTCTGACCTGAATTATCCTATGGTTCTATAAATAATTTCATACTGTTTTCTCCAGTTTTGTCTGTCTTCCCTGCATGTACTGCACCTTCCTCATCTCCCTTCCTACATGCAGTACACAGAATTTGTCTCACAGACAAATTCCATCTCCTTATGACCTCCTTAAGTGCATATGCTTTTAAGCTGCTGTGTGAGGTTATGCATTTTCAAGGAATCTTTAGGTCAAAGGGTTGGGATGGGTTGACAGTTTTTAACTGGCTTTGGGAAGGATAGTCAACCAAATGAAAAAATGTTGTGCCTAAAAGGAATGAACTAGCTATGAAGAAAGTGCTTTGCAGCTAGTTCATTACTAGCAGAAGGTGGAAGCAGAAGAAGGTGGAAACTGAAAATGAGGAGTCTGCACAAATGCTTCACTGGTAAAATGATGGAGAATAAAAAGGCATATGGATATCATCTGAAATTTGGGCTTTGACATCTTTGTTTTTCCTCCCATCTGAAGTAGAAGATAGTTAAGCTTGTCCAAACCACTTTAAGCTTTGGATTTTGGATTTCTTAATCATGAGGAAAAAAAATACTGTAAATTTGATACTTAAGCTGCTGATACGTACACAGTCTTACTATCTACTGTCAGCACAGTAACTTACTTTTTTAGACGGAGATGCTAAAGTAGCCAAACAAATGAATTTTCTTTTTCTATTTTTAGCTGCTGTCGTTAAGCACTTACTGGTTCTACCTTACCACCATCATCAACTGCTTGAGATTTTAGCCCCCCTTTATGCTCAGCAGCTGAAGGAATATAATATGAGCAATTTCTTTAGTCTTAAAGTGTGGAGTTACCTGGGTCAAAAAAAAACCCCCAACAACCAAAAAGCTTAATTTTCTGCTTTGTCAGTTGGACTGCGGAGGTAGTAAACGTGAAGATGCCAACAGCCTCATGTTATCCTTTTCAGCAGTCTGAACCTGTTGACTTTGAGACCCAGAGAAGCAATAGAAGGGTGAAAATAACCCCCAAGAAAGAGAGAGAGAAAGAGAAATGTGTGTTACAATTTCAACTGTATTACTGTGACTACTTCTGTATAAAGTTCACTGTGTTATTATTCTTTCTTTTCCTGTAATAATTAGATCTAGACTAATAGCAATCCTTGAACTAGGTTAAGATTTCCACATTTTGACAATAAATTCTTAGCTTTACTTATATATATGTTCCTCTTTGCCCATAAACAAGATCTGCAGTGTAACTTCAGAAGAAGCAACTTCAGGAGGAACTAAGAGCAGCCTTCTGTTAAACGTGAAGAAGTTGTCAGGAAAATAGTCTGCTTTTTACAGTTGTGTGTGGTTGGGAGCGTGAGAGACAACGGCATAATTTGAAACTAAATGTTCTGATTAAAGGTAATGAAACTCCTCTGTGAGGACAGTGAATCAGGGGAGCAGGCTGAACAGAGATGTTCTGCAGCTTATCCATGGGAAGTTCACAACTGGATAAAGCCCAAAGCAACGTGGCCTTTGAGCTGCCCCTGATGAGTGTGGAGGTTAGGTTGATCTTGGGGACCTCCTGAGGTCCCTTTCAATCTAAATTATACTGTGACCCTGTTTTCAATAAATTCTAAGTGAAACCTGAGTTTACTTTGCTGCAACTTGTCTGCTCTGTAGTCAATCTGTTTTAAGACACCTGATAGGAGTTATCTGGGATGCCAGACACAGCACTTAGCAAATTGCAAATGAGGATTATAGGCTATTGATGTAGTTACAGTCTGGCTTCTCTAAATATACAATCCATGTATAAGTTTCTTAATTTATATGTTTTAATCAAATGGAAAATGGAAAGAGTGGTTCTACTACCATAGCCCACTGCTGGGGACACTGTGAGACTCCTTTTTGGTAAGAACCTGGAATTTAACAACTGTCTCTTCCTAAATTCTCAGCATCCTGCATTGCAGTAGTCTGTGGATGATAAAGTATTTTCTGTAGAGAAAAAAAACTGAGTGTGATTAGAATGTGTTTGGGGTAGAACGTACTCTTTATCATTAACTTTGCTCTCAGTCTTCAGTATTGAAACATGAGAGGAGTTATTTGAAGTGGAAAGGGACTGTTTTCTCTTTGAAGTGCTGGCACTTAGTGTCAAAAAGTGAGTGAGCTGATGCTTTAAGAGACTTATGCAGTATGAAATGAGGCAGTGGCATTTCCTTTCTTAAAGAGTAATAGTTACAGAGGGGTTTTCTTTGTTGTTTTGTTTTCCCCCTCCCCCCTGTATCAAGCTTTAAAAAAACAACTTGATTGACTTTTCTTGTGTTTTTTGATCCTGACAATAGCTGATGCCTTTCTAATTCCTGAAGGCTAGCTGCAGACTCTGCTCTGCTAAGATTATATGCCATTCTGAGCTTCTGTCTTTCTACGCATCTGTAATCCCCTGACAACAGAAGAAACACTGAGCCCTAATGACGGTGGGAAAGAGTGGTCATAATCTGGAAAAAGTACTGAGAACCTCTGGTCCATACAGACAAATACTATTCAAACTTCAAGGCATAATATATGCTGCTTTTCTGATAGCTAGCCTTCCACCTGTGCCAAATGTGGCACCTGGTTTGAGTGAACCATGTTACTTCCACCCATGTTGCAGAAAACCATCATGCAGCAAGTAATTTTCTGAAATTATTTTTAAGGAACTTTACAGTTTTGAAATAGGTTAATTGGGAAATTGGTGTTTACTCATACAAACACTTGCAAGCAACGTCCATGACTTAACTGCATGTACTTGAATTACCACAGAACCTGCACAAGTTTCTTTGGTTTTAGTAAATCTATAAAATTTTGCTGTATGAGAGCTATGCTTTTGAATACTATTCTGGAGTAATTGCAGTAGGTCAGTGTAGAAACCCATGATCACAACAAAGGAGAAAGGGAAGAAAGCCATTGGAAAAAAACTTGCTGGAAGTCTCAGGTTAATGTCCTAAATCTCATGTTAATTCTCAAGTAAAAATACTAGATTTCCTCATTCTTCCTGGGGCAGGCTTTTGGTTTGTTAGTAAACATCTGTCAGCTTGTTCTGCAGAAAATGCAGGGGTGGATAGGGTAATAAATTCCACTGCATATGAGTAACTTCGTCAAGTTGTCAAGGCCCATTTTAGACAAGATTCATAAATACAGCTTAATAATAGGTAATGTACATGGAAGCAAAGAATACAGGTTATTTTCTAACACAAGTTTATACACGTACAATGACCAAAATACATCAAGTCTTTCAGTAGTTTGGATTTGTGTTTCGGTGGGTTGGAGGAAGGGGCAGTACTGATTAGAAGCTGGGAGTGATCTGCCTTTGTAAACAGCATGAACAAGATCACTGTGCCTTGTTTTACTATGCCTGCTTCAGGAAATAAATTTAAAAGGTCTTTGCCTGAGAGTGGGGAGGGGTAAATCTCAAGACCTGTAAAATGCACCACTAAATCAAACAGATAAAATTTTATCTGAAATCCACAATGATTGTGACTTTGTGTGTTATGAAAGGACCATTCTTGGATCATTTGTTTGCTCTCCTTCATGACTACAGACAAAGGTGCAATTGCCAGATACCCCACCTGGGGCACAGGATTATCTACCTTGACTGCAACAGTGTAAAGGTGGCTATTTCATCCCTTCTCTGTTATTCTTCCTGGTGTCATGTCTGGTAACCAGGTTGTTACCAGGTAACTCCCGTTGTTTTTCAAGGTGAAACTGCTGTGTAAAAGATCAGCTCCTAAAACCAGATGTAGTGTGATTAGTTTTTAGGCCTTTCACTGGAAGTGGTAACGGAGGAGTATAAGCCCATCTGAAAAAGCTTTCTGAATGCCAGGGGCTTGGTAGCCAGTATGTGGGACACTTTCTGAGGTGGCAGTTCTAGTTAGTTCTCTACTGCTTACTAATACCAGGTATTTCTCATCTTACTCAAGCAATAACTGACTTTTTAAAATGATTGATGGTATGGCAATTAGAACAAAGTTGTTGATCATATCCTAAATATATTTTAGAAGATTACCATGAAAAATTGCATCTTCTTCCAAGAGTGGCCATAATGCAGTGGTTTTTCTGGCTGCAGCTAGCACAAACACAAGCTCAACAGTTGGCTTAATATTGTAGGCTTCCCTGATTTGGGAGAAAATCTTGATCTGTATGACTAGGAAAGCAGATTGTATACAGCATAAACACTAAAAAGAAAAAAAACTGATTTTTGTTTCATATTTTGCTCTTGAAGACTTGCTAGTTGTGAAAAACTGAAAGTAGCTATTCTTCATGTAATGAAGCTCTTCCCTTGGAAGTATTGTAACGGACTATGGAGGCAAATTTGTTTTCCATTATTAAGGTAAACTTGAAGGTTTGAATAGATGCTGTCTTCATCTGAAAAAGACTAGATGAATTTCAAATACAAAGCAGTCATTCTCAATTTTGAATCGGGATTAGTTGTTATTATTTCCATTGCAAGCTTCCATAGTATTTTCCCAAATGATCAAAGGCAGGAAGTTGAAGATAGCAAGGTATGATGGCAAAAACTGAAATTAAATGTAAGCTGAGAACAATTCTAGCATTTTGTAAAATTGTTTTTAGCTCTGCTCCTGGCAAAGGATCTGCTGTGAGGAGTTCAGTTTAGCCTACCAGGCAAGGTCTGGAACTGGGAATAAACTGTTGTAACAGCATGGGATATATGGTCTATAGCATAAACTTTTGCCTTAAGTTAAAATCCCTTTACTGCTTAGCACTGAAGAGTTCTTAATATTAGAGAGTTAATTTTACAGAATGCACTTCTGCGTTTCCTGCCACCTGTGTAGCCTGTTTCAGCTAGCGTGATCTGTTCACAGCAGCTAGTACTCTTCCAGAGGCATACAAGAGTACTGAGGAGGGAAAAATTGCCTTTATAAATTGTATCTTGAAACATTTTAGGGATGAATGCCCAGAAGCCTGAAAATATACAACCCCAAATAACCCCATACAACTTCAACATAATGGTCTATTTAGCCTTTGTTGCAGCAGATGGGGAGACTCTGGGAAGCAGTGGGAGTTGGATAGAGTCCTCATGAAGAATATTTTCACTCACAGGTGACTTGAATTGCAAAGTCACAGGTCAGGACTGTTCCTGTGGTGATTATTTTGTGTTATTTACTGAAAGCTAAGACTGAGATCTTTGTAGGCTGCTGCACAGTTTTGAATGCTGGGCAGAGACGGCCTGGGTATTTCCTCTGGTCCTGCTGTCTTCAGAAGAGATGTGTAATAGGCTCCACTGGAATCCACTATAAAGTGAGTCACCACTCATGACAAATTTGTTGATGCCTGGTTACTAACCATAAGTTATGACTATAAAATTAGAGACTACTTAAATTCTGAGGCTGCTTATTGCCCTTTGTTTTTCTGTGTTCCTGCTCATTAACTTCTACCTTGAAATAAATTAATTTTATCACACCTTGCGTATTTACGTGGTATATTACTTCCTTTTGCTGCAGTCCCTTTTCAAAGGGAACAATGATGCTAACTTACCTTGGAGGTAGAAACCAAGTCTCATTCATTCATAAAAGATTTTAAGATATCCCATTTGTTGGGCTGTCTTTACACATACTAAGCCTCAACTAACACTGTTCTTCAAAGTACCTGGGTATGTTTCATCTGACTTATTGGGGATGGTAGCAGATGGCTGCAGCAGAACAACAGATGTTTTTTCAGATGTCACGTATGTAACTGGGTATCAAATATGATGTAAACATCAACTTTGAACGGAGAGGCTAGCTGAGGGCTGAGTGGGCTGTCAGAGAACAGAGTGAGTGGTCTGTGCTGCATGAAAGCATTTCTAACTCTTTGGCTAAGTATGGGCTCTCTCAAACACCACAGATGAAGTGTGGGGTCTAAGTCCTACCTCTCTGCTGTGCTTATTCATTTGGGCTCTGTGCTTTGGTGAGGTGGCAACAATAGAAACCAGGAAGGAGGCACAACATCGTTGTTCCTTGAACAACCTTTCCAGCTGTCTCTTCATCCTGCATCCTTCCCCCTCTGCTACATGGGATCATGGGGCTCTGAGAAAGCCAGGTCTGGGGTACTGGGACAGGATGAGGTGATCTAGTGATGCTGGAGCTGTGCTGCCTGGGAAGCAAGGAGAATGAAAGACAGTGTCTTGAAGGCTGCCCCATACAAACCCGGGAACTGTTCTGAATCAGTGCTTGGCTTCACCTGCTCCACAAGTGGTCCCTTGACTTTTTTTCCCAGTCCCCTGAACTCAAGAAAGTGAGGAGTCAGTGTTGCTACTGAGCATGCTGAACAACTCCCACAGCTCATAAGCACTCTTCTCCAAATGCCTTCACCAGCTTTTTGGCACATGTTTGTAGTAACACAGCTGTACTTGATTAGGTTCTGGGAAAAATGTGCCTGGACTTTACTATTGCCTTTGGTTTCTTTTTTCTTTATAAAACAATATGCATATATATGTATATTTCTACTCTTAACTTATTACTGTGGCTGAAAATTAATCCTGGGAAAGAACCAACATGGTATTGTAGAAAGTCATTTAGTATTAAAAATAATCAATTTGTCAAGTTCAGGAAGGCAAAGCACCATTCAGCCGTGGCAGGGAGCTATGGTAACCATTCACTTTGGCAGGCACATTCAAAAACAGCACCTTAAGGAGTGCATGTTTGGGTTTTTTTTAAATAATTTTGTTAAGAGAGATTAAAAAGTAATAAATGGCTACAGCATGCACATCATCCAGGTAATCAACCACATCAGGAAACTCTACGTTTTTCAATAAAGCAATTATTGTAAAATTGGTGAAAATATCTTACTTGGTACTCGTGTCTATAAATGGAAGAAAATTTGAATGATCAGCATTTAGAAAATCTAGTGACTCTGTTCCAGAAGTCTTGTGGTTGAAATTAGACTCTTCAAAAAAGCTGAAACAAAGCTACTGAATCTATTAGTGTAGCTATTAGTGAGGAGAAATGGGCAGGCATGAAACCAAAATCCAGGGAGGAGTAGTTTTTTGAAAGTGGACTGAGCCACATGATGATTCTGTGATTTGACCTATCTCCTTTGAATGGATTAGCACTCAGGCTATTGTTACAATTCCAGGTGCAATAAAGCAACTCCAACATTGAGCAAGGAGAGCAAAAGATTAGTTTCTTAAGGTGTTTCTCTTGGTGTGGGACGACTGAGGCTGAAGTCTTTGGATGTGAAAGAAATTTTTTTGTTTGCGTGCTTGGTTGTGGAACGAGCTAGTGGTTCCCTTGCTGAACGGATTGAGATGGTGCTCCTACTTACACCTGATAAAATGTTTACATGTTCTTTTTGTTTCATATGTTGTGATCCCAGACTTTACCTTCAGACATGAACAAAGCTAAGACAAAATGTAATTTAATCAAACAGGTACTTCTTGCATTATCAAGAAAAAGAAGAGGAGGAACACTTACTTGTAATGGTCGAACACTTGAGGTGGAAGGTCTTGTTCTAGGCAATAGCAGATCATGAGGCTACAGAGCTAACCTGCATTAGATGTGAACACTGCATTCAGTTTCTGCAAATTAAACATGGAGAACCCTGAAGCTGCTAATCAGGTTGGAGGGACCGGAGTTTTGCAGAATAGTCAATTTTTGGTCTTTACATTGATTTGTAAGTCATTTAAAACAGCAGAAAGCGTGTGAGGATCTGTCTGGAAAAGTAAAGATTTCCTGCTTGAGACAGAGACATACAGCTAAGATAAGCTTTACTTTCTTACTTATCTGATCAGGCTGTAAGAGATTGATTTATCTCTTTCCTGTCGAAGGTCTGAAAGTTTCAGAGTAAAATTGTGTAGTGAGGGAAAAATCTAGTATGTTTTCTAATGGCTTCCCAGCAGGAGAGACTTATAAATCCTGCAGATCCATCAAGTGGAGAAACAAAGATGCCAGGTGGGGAAGGGCTCACATAAGAGGCAGGCAGGCTGTCAGAAGTTTTGCCAGAGAATACTCCATTGCTTCTTTAGAGGGAGAAGCAGCATTCCTTTTACAGGTGGGGAAGGGCTGCCATCAGAGTTGCCCTGCTGAGTCTAATCAAATATCCCTTTGGGCCATTACCCTGTCTCAGACAACAGCCAGTGTGGGATGATTAGGATGACAGTAAAAGAAATAGAGCACAAAGAAAGTGATCTTTCCCCTTGATGTCTTTTCCCAGCTTCTCAACATCCACAGTTCAGGGGCATCCTGAGCTAGAGGTTGTTTCAAAACTATTATACTTAGTAACCACCAGCAGACCTAGCCTCTTTTGCTTCATGCCCTCTTTTGGAACCAAGAGAAGAGCCCAGTGGCAGAAACCACTACATTTTTTTTACAAGCAATAGCAGCCAAGAGACATGGAGAGGAGCAGTCTCTGAGACCCACTAGTAAGAATCTATTGGAGGAGGAGCAAGGGTCAAGGAGAAACTATGATGGTCTTTCCTACATCCAAAATTTGCAGAGGAATTGTGTAGCATGGATGTGATTGTAGACTTTAAAGTAGCTGACTTGTTGCTAGAGATCTTGATTTTTTTCTTTTCCCAAGCAATGAATAGGTGAAGAAGAACTAAGAGAAAAAGTGGTACTTGAGGAAATGGATGCTCAAGTTCTTTTCAGTTTGGTTAGTACAGGTACATTTGTGTTGAGCAGATAAGTGATAAGTTTCAAAGCCTCCACTTCTTATTTGGAACAAGAGAGCAAAATGTGACATGAGCAGCATAGGAGCAGAGTGCCTGTCCAGCCATCACCCCTCTAAACTGGTTGGCTGCTGGCATGTGCTCCTTGCTGAGGTGTGAACAGAACCAGTGCTGGATTTTTGCTGCTGTGGGAGAATGAACATCATTCCTCTGGCAGGTAGCCATGCTTACAATCTCTGCTGCCAGGGCTCAGCTGGCTGAGCTGTGCTGTCCTCAGAAAGGATTGTGGGGAAATGGTTATAAACCCTGTCAGATGCTGTCCCCATGACATTGCCACCTTTCTTAATTTAATTACAAGATAACTCTGCTGGGGTCTTGTCCTAAAATCTTATTTCTTGCAGTTGGGTTAGCAACTTATGGTCCACCCTCTCTTTCTTTTGATCCCTTTTCTGGCATATACTTTTCTAATTACACAAAATATTGGCTATATGCCTTCATTTTTAAAGTTCTCTGCTGTTTATACCCTGCTCTACTAATTATCTTTCATCATTAATGAGATGCCAACTCCTGCCTGTAATCTGTATGGCTGACTTAAATGTCTTTCAGACAAGCTCCTTCATGTTTTCTACTATGCTGCTTCTCAGATTTCAGAGATGCTTTGTGCAAGCACTCTTAAGGATCTTGTATCACCCTTCTGTTTCCTCTGCAGAGCCCCAGTCCCTCACCCTGCCACCTCCAGCCATGCATCCCTCCTCTCCTGTCCACCTCCCAGCCTGTCAGGCTCAGCCTTATCCCCAGCTCTGCCCTGGGCAGTGCATCTTGGCAGCAGGGTCTGCAGCTGTCCAGAGGGAGAGAGCTGAGATTTTTCCATTATGTTCTTGAGCCCATGCTCAGTGGCAGCTGTCGGTGGCATTGCCTGCAGTACCAGCAGTAGCTTCTGCAGTCTTATTTTGGGCTGCAAGTCACTGACAGGCTTTTCCAACAGGCTGTTCAAAGGGAAACCACGTTCCAGGCTGGGACAGAGGTAGACTCGCTGCCATTTGGTTCTTCATCCTGCCAGCTGGCGAGTACTGCTGCTCAGCTGCCACTTCAGTTTGTTAACACCTGGTGCAGCTTTGCCTTTCCTTTAGTTTTCTGTTTTAAGATAAGGTCAGGAGAATAGATTAGTCATGAATTTGTTAGGTGAGTACTGCTCAAATGCAGAAGAGAAGGTGACACGGAGCAAATAAAGCACAGACCTATCTCGAGGAGCAGATATGGAGGAAAAAGCAGAAAAGTTAATCCTTTGTGACAAGCCATGGTAAAGCAGAGAGGAAAGAACAAATAAATTTCCTGATCCCTTAGTACTGATGGATCCGCTGGCACAGCCTATATGTAAAGGGCTGAAAGTTAAAAAAAGCTCATTTGCTAGCTCAACTGTTTGGCTGTTCATTAGAAACTCACATCCCTGTTCTGTGATCACAGTAATACTCCCTACAACATCCAAGGCTGGATACAGGGCCTTGGGACAAGACACCAAGCACGCCTCAGACTAGCTGTGCAGAGGTTAAGGGGTACATCTCAGAGGAGAGAATACGAGATTGCTATTCCCCATCACAGAGGAATCACCCTATGCAGCCCAGTTCTGTGCAAATACAGCAGGGTAAGAAAACATTAATGAGTGGTATTTTTTTAACTATTCCTTTAATGTATTTGAAAAGGAAACTAAACCATGAGTCTAAAGGCTGTTTAAGTGTTCCAGATGAAAAGTTTATATCCATATACTGGGTATTCAGAATATTTACTTTCTCAGCTTCTGTAAAGTTAATAATTGTATTGCCTTCCACATATTTTCTACTTCCACAAAACCATTCTTCAAACCTGTATTTTTGTAAGGGTGTTTGAAAATTTAATTTTACAATGAAAAATGGGAGAAATAAATCACAAATTTTTGCGGTTCTTTTACAGCTTTTTAATAATCTTGTCCTCTCTCCACATCACATACTTTTTCCACTTTAAAATGATATGCAACACACATTCTCTTCTCACTCAGTCTTTTCCTTTTATGAGTAACGAAGTACAGAGATGAAGTGATTAAGATGTTATTTTTTACCAAAATTCCAGGATGTTTTTAAAGGGGATATAAAGAAAAGGTTAAAATGTATAATTTCTGGATCTGATAGTCTTAGGAAGTGTAAATTAGGTGAGTTCAATTTTCAAATACCACTCAAATAGGTAATGAATACATGGGTTAATTTCAAAGATAGTGATCTCTTGTCTGCTAGTGTCAATCTAGTTTAGAACAAATATCTCCACTCACATCTTACCAGCACAAACAAGCCCAAGGAGGAACTCTTGTAAAAAGTGTCAGATCAGTATCACAGAAAAGGCACAATGACTTGATCCTTTTACTCTATTCCACACTCAAGAATTTTTACTGAATGTATTTATCATCTGAATGAACAAAGCAAATGTCTTATGTGCATGTATTTTATATTAATCCAATTTACGAGTTGTTCAATTGCTCTTCATTGCGAGTATTCATTTCAGTACTTTCTTGCCTTAATTGTAGGACTTGAACGAAGTCCTTTTAAAAACGTTGCTTTTTTAATGTTTGTGCCCACTTTCAGCATCCTGAATAGGCATCTTTGTGTGGACAGAGGACATTGTCCAATGCAGTAACTAAACTGAACTGTGGCATTCTGTGGCCTTGGAAGACAGCGCTGTCTGTTCAACCTCCAGATGCTATTTCTCAGCAGTGCTTTAACGTTTCCAATAAAACTATGAAACAGTTAAAAATTCATCATGAAGTTGTTATGATAAGAGCTCAGAGATTGCTTCTATAATGAAGGAAAGCCTTTTATTGCCCATTGTATCTTCAGACTTAACAGGATGACAGTTTGGGAGGACTCATACCTATGGAATTTGTAATTTACTTATTTTTTGACTGCTTTACTGCACCAAAGGCAAGACTCTCCAGTCAACACTCCTCTTCAGTCAGCTATTAGGGTCCTTCTTGTATAATCACAAAACTATAGAATGTCTGAGGCTGGAAGGGACCTCTGAAGGTCATCTTGTCCAACCCCTGCTGCTTAAGCAATATCACCTACAGCAGGTTGCCCAAAACCACATTGAGATGGCTTTTGAATATCTCCAGGGATGGAGACTCCACAGCCTCTCTTCAACAACCTGTTCTAGTGCTCAGTCACCCTCACAGTAAGAAAAATATTTCCTGATGTTCACAGGGAGCCTCCTGTGTTTCAGGTGTCCATTGCCTCTTGTCCTGTAATGGGATGCCACTGGAAAGAGTCTGATTCCATCTTCTTTACACCCTCCTTGCAGAGGTCAATGCATATTCATACACATTCATGAAATTCTCCCTGATCCTTCTCTTCTCCAGGCTAAACAGTCCCAGCTCTCAGCCTTTCCTCATATGTCAGATGCTCCAGTCCATTAATCATCTTCGTGGCCCTTTGTTGGACACTCTCCAGTATGTCCATCTCTCTCTTGAACTGGACACAGTACTCCAGGTGTGGCCTCAGCAGTGCTGAGTAGAGAGGAAAAATCACCTCCATCAACCTGCTGACAACACTCCTCTTAAGGCAGCTCAGACACTGTTAACTTATTTTTTGCCACAAGAGCACATTTCTGTGTTCACCAGGACTCCCAAGCCCTTTTCTGTAAAGCTACTTTCCAGCTGGTTTGCTCCCAGCATGTACTGGTACCTGGGGTTGTTCCTCCCCAGGTGCTGCACTTCGCACTTACCTTTGTTGAGTTGTATGAGGTTCTTATCAAACCATTTCTCCAGCCTGTAGAGGTTCCTTGGATAGCAAGACAGCCATCTGGTGTATCAGCCATGCCTCTCAGTTTTGTGTCAAGGGTACACTATGCTCCATTATTCAGATCATTAATGAAGCTGTTGATCAGTGCTGGATGCAGAATTGACACCTTGGATAAACTACTATTGATTTGATGTTGTGCAACTGACCACCATCCTTTGGGCCTGACCAGTCAGTTTTCAGTCCACCTCACTGTCTTCTCATCCAGCCCACAGTTCATCAGTTTCTCTGTGATGATTTTATAGGAGACAGTGTCAAAAGCCTTACTCAAGTCAAGGTAGATAATATCCACTCTTCTATCCTCATCTACCACACCTGTCTTTTCATTGTAGGTCATCAGGCTGGTCAAGCATGACTTCCCATTGGTGAAGCTGTGATGACTACTCCAAATAACCTCCTTGTCCTTCATGTGCTTGGAAATAGTTTCCAGGATTAGTTGTTCCCTCCCCTTCCCAGGGATCAAGGTGATGCTCATAGGCCTGTAGTTCCTTAGGTCTTCCTTCTCCCCCTTTTTGAAGGTATGAGTGACATTTGCTTTCCTCCACTCCTCTGTCACCTCTTCCAGTCACAGTGATTGTTGGAAGAAAATTGAGTGGCCTTGCAATGGCACCCGTCAGCTCCTTAGCACTTGTAGGTTCATCCCATCAGGGCCCATGGACTTATATATGACGAGTTTGCTTATTTTCTAAACTGATTCTCTTCCACCAAGGGTATGTTTTCCTTACTCCAGACTTTCCCCCTGTTCTCTGAGGCCTGGGATTTCTGAAGCTGGTCTTGCTAGTAAAGGCTGAGGTGTAAAAAGCATTCAGTACCTCAGCCTTTTCAATGTCCTGTGTCACCATGCTCCATGCCCCATTCAGCAGCAGGCCCACATTTTCCCTATTCTTCCTTTTGCCACTTTTTGCCAGGACCTCCTTCTTCATCTGTGCTGACCTCCTGGCATTTTTTCCTGACTTTCCTACTCATTGAGATGGACTGCACTTTAGCTTGGAGGAGGTAATCCTTGAATACAATTAGCTTTCTTGGGCTTCTTGTCCATTCAGGGCCTTATTCCATGGGACTCATTCAAGCAGATCCCTGAAGAGGCCAGTCTGCTCTCCTGAAGTTCAGGGTTGTGATCCTCTCTTTGCTCCACTCCTTCCTCTCAGAATCCTGAGTTCAGCTATCTCACAGTCACTGCAGCTATGTCTGCCTTTGATGTTTACTATGCCAATGAGCTCTTCCTTATGTGTGAATATGAGGTTGTTGTGGTTTAACCCCAGCTGGCAATTAATCACCGCACAGCCACTTGCTCACCCCCCCTTGCAGTGGGACGGGGCAGAGATTTGGAAGAGTAAAAGGGAGAAACCTCATGGGTTGAGATAAAAGCAGTTTAATAAGTAAAGCAAAAGCTGTGCACGCAAGCAAAGCAAAACAAGGAATTTGTTACTTAATTCCTGTTGGTGGGCAGGTGTTCAGCCATCTCCAGGACAGCAGGACTCCATCACATGTAATGGTTACTTGGAAAGACAAGTGCCATGACTCCGAATGATCTCCCCTTCCTCCAGCTTTATATGCTGAGAATGACATCATATGGTATGGAATATCCCTTTGGTCAATTGGGGTCAGCTGTCCCAGCTGTGTCCCCTCCCAACTTTTAGTGCACCCCAAGGCTGCTCGCTGATGGGGTGGGATGAGAAGCAGAAAAGGCCTTGACTCTGTGTAAGCACTGCTCAGCAATAACTAAAACATTTCTGTGTACCAACCCTGTTTTCCACACAGATCCAAAACACAGCCCCATACTATCTACTGTGAAGAAAATTAACTCTATCCCAGTCCAAACCAGTGCAGAGTTCTAGCAGAGCACCTGTCTTTGTTGACTCCACTATAACTTTGGTCAGGAATTTGTCACTGATTTCTCCAAGAACCTCCTGGATTGCTTATGTCCAGCTGTGTTGTTCCTCCAATATTTATCAGGGTGGTTGAAGTCCCTCTAGAGGACGAAAAGGGACTGGGAGTGTCAAACTACTTCTAGCCGACTGTAGAAAGCCTCATTACTTATTCTTCCTGGTCAGGTGGCCTAAAACAGGCACTCACTCCACTGTCATCCACACTGGTCAGCTTAGTCAGTCCTTACACATAGGCTCTCAGTTGGCTCTTCATCCATTCCCAGACAAAGCTCTGTGCACTTTAGCTGGTCTGTCACATAGAGGGCAGGTCCTCTTCCGTGTCTTCCCAGCCTGTCATTCCTAATAGCCTGCATCTCTTCACTGGAGCACTCCAGCCAAGTGGGCCATTCGATCATGTCTCCGTGATCCAAAAAAAGGTGCACTGCACTGCACACAGATCTTTACCACAAATCTCATGTTTGTTCCCCATGCTGCATGCATGAGTGCACAGGCACTTCAGAAGGGCACACTGGCATGCTGGTGGGTTTTCCCATCATGGTGCCTTGCGGGCACTTCCTTGTTTACATGCAGTTGCTTGTAAGCTGTTGAGGTGACCTTGCTTAACTCTGTTTTGTTGATTTTGTGTTCCCTTTCATTCGTATTATCTTGGGCCCTTTGCTTGTCAACCTTGGCCAACACTCCCTCACAGGGCTGCTGGTAACTCTCTCCTTTCCCCAGCATAATGCACATAACTTCCTGTTCCATCCTCTAGAATAGTTGTTCTGCAGAACTGATTGTGTCTCCTGGAAAAACAAAATCAGACACAAAACAGGTTTATTTTAAGAATGCATGATAGGGACAGAAAATTCCATTCTGTCCTCAAATATGATCCCTGGAGTTGCTGTTTCTTTTCATGCTCTGCAGGAAAGGCTGCACAATGTGTGCATTTGTGCTAAGTAAAGGTAGTTAGGAGGAATTGTCTTTTATATTTGACACAAACAAATGTTACAGAATTCTCTTCCAAAATCCTGAACCACACAATAAGCTTTCAGAGAAGAGAAATTATTTGCTATTTTCACCTATTTATTAATATTTCTCAATAAAATCAAAGATCATACAGTTCTCAAGTGATCAAACAATGGTACATACCACTATGGCTGTTTCATCATCTCTCTCTCTCCTGCTGTCTCTCTCTCTCTCTCTTTCTCTCCCCAAGCCTGAACATGCTTTTGGCTTCACCCCATGGTCTAAATGAAGATATTAAATGCATATTTCTGACACATACAACTTGAATTTCACAGAAACTGAGGAATAAATAAGACTATGACTGTCCTCTACAGAAATCTGTACTTTTGGATTCAAAAGAGTCTGTTGTCCAGGTTCATGGTAAGAGACTTAAGCTGGTGAATAATTTGATAGAGAAAGAAGGAAAATGGTGTTACAGAAACATTTAAATTTCACCCAGGAGACGCTGGAATCCTGGTGTTAAAATTCTATGGCAACGGGATTTGTTACTGTTATAATCTGCAATAGCTTAGCTTCTGTTTACTCTGGGCAAATGTGCTGGTGAACGGTGCCCGTCTTGCAGCCCTGCAGGGGAAAGTCTTTGTCTATTCAGAGAGCACGTACTGTGCTCCCATGGTTGCTTCATCACCCTGTCACCATCACTTGACTGCTGGGCCCTCCTGCCTGCCCTGCCAAGAGGAAAGCTCCGCGTAAGAAGCAGAGAGACGCTGGGGTGCCCTGCTGGGGAAGCTGATGTTTTTTTCATTAAGGGCTCCTCTTAATTCTAAGCCACCAACTTTGACTTCATTCTAACTACCACAGAAGAGCACTCCCTCATACCAGGAGCATCATCTTTGTACCAAGAGCATCATCTTCAGTAGCCAATTGTGCTAGGAGCAGTGTAGGAAAAAGAGTGTGGCAAGAAGCTGCACAAGTGCTTGTGTATGAGGAGAGGGAGCTGAAAACCCAGAGTGCCTGAAACTCCGCATGGAAGGGAAGTAAAGCAGCTGTTAAAAAGTTGCTGGATCAGAGGCTAGGTATTTGTCAAAAATACAAGGTAAGTTAAGAAAAGTTAATTAGGTACCAAAGAACACTGAATTTCCAGAAAGAAATACATACAGTTAAAGTCCTTATGACAAAATTGAGTAAAAATATGTTGGGGAGAGGCTATCTGATCCAAGGGCATCTTACAATAGGATGTTGACATCCAAAACTGAGGAAAATATAGATGGAATTTTTCAATTTAAGCTTAGAAAACAACAATGAAACTGAATCAGGATACAAAATAGAGCCAACAAGTCTCCACATGTTGGAAGGGAATCCTGGATGATATTAAATAAACACCAGAAACAACAACAATGCAAATGCTTTGAGTAGAATGGAAGTTACAAGGTCAAAGAAGGGGTCTGCAAAAGGCAGTCAGTGTGCAATAACAGGGAGCAGTATGTAGGGCTGCACAAGGAAATAACAGAGGCTGAAGCAAGTCCCGGCATTTGTAGAGAGACAGTACACCTGTCAGGAGCAAAATTATTTCACAAAAGCCCAAAGACAATGCCTGAAAATGCTTACCAAGAAACTAAGTAAATGTATTGTATACAACACAAAAGGATTATTTTGAAGATATTAAAGGGCGAACCATGTCAAGAGACTGGAACATCTGCTTACTGGCTGAAATCTTAATACACACTTGTCAGGCAGTGAGGTGTTAAGTTCATGTGCAATAAGAAAAAAAAATGAGAAAAACGTATTCTTGTTCAACATGATTCAGAATGTACTGCATAGGGATAATTTCCCAGACATAGTAATTTAGATATAAAGATAAAATAAAATCTTGGAAATAAACAGCTTACAATTGTTTTAGAGAAGAAAATATTTATTCCATGCTTGTAAACGTGCCGAAGCATGTTAGGAGGATGTGTACATTAGGTAGACATGTACTCACAGACATGATGATCAATTTAGAAATATTTTAAAGGTGTGAGAAATAAATTGTTGTAATATAAGTTGTAATTGTACTGCCAAAAAAAAGGAGAAATCTATAGATGTTTCTTTAATGCTACAGCAAAAATGTAGAGAGGAATTTGATAAACAGAACAGTAAAGGAAAGCCTAATAAGTGGCTTAATTCTGTAGTAATTATGGAAAATTAAGTTGTAAAACTTTGCTTACCTTTAGCTCCAGGGATTAATGCAATATAATAATGGCTAAAATTGTATACCATTAGCCTCAAATTAATACAGATATAGAAGTATATAATAGAATGTGAAACATAAAACAAAAAAATCGGACATGCCCGAGAAAAGATTGCAATGGTAACTGCAGAAGCTTAAGATCTGCAGTGGAAATTTTCTTGCATGTGCTTGAAAGAAATTCTGCTCCAGTTTGAATTATTTTCTCAATTCACAGAAATAGTACTATTCAAATACTGAATATGTAATCTCATTTTAAAAATTCTCTATAAATAATATCTGGTATGATTGTGATGCCAAACTAAATGTGATGACTACTTATAAATAGTACCCAATTGGATTACTAAAAGTTCAAACATCTTTTGCAAAAGGATACAATTGTACCTATTTTCTATTGAGTACAGAGCATCCACAATCAAATGTTCCTGTACAAGAGTACAGATATTTTAAAAGACTAGAGAGTTAAGTATAGCTACAAATATTTGAAACTAGGAAGTTTCAAAAGCTGAGAACTAGAGTTCTTTACAATATAATGGGCAGTATTTAAAATGTGAATATTGTGATCTGTTACTTGCATGGGAGAAATATAAAATTGAAAATGTTCTAGAAGAAAGTAGACAGTGACAAACAAGGTGGAAAAGACTGGAGGCTTTTCCAAATTTTCTTCGGATTCCTGCAAGATGATTGTTAAACATGGTCAGGTATATAAAAGGGATAGAGAGCATTTGAATTCTTACACAAAAAGGGGAATGGGAAAAAGAAAAGAAGTAGGAATTTCTAAGGTAACATACAGGACAGGCTGTTAAAATTTGTTGTATCTGAGGGACAGGAGTGAGCTGGACATTGTAGAGACCAAATACTAGGAGCAGTTTTGGAAGGTCACGAAATGGCGTTTGAAAATGCCTTGTGTAATCTTTTTTTCTTATGGAACACAGAGTTGTAAGGGTAATTGTCCCTTTCTGTAACTGGCATGATCGACCCAGATCAGCCATTGATGTGAGGTAGTGCAAGATACACTGGGTTTCTATCAATACTTCATTCTGTCCTAAGCGCCTTTTCTTGCTCCTACAGTCTTTTAACACTATGTTAAAAATAGAGCTTTCTTGCAAGTGTTTGATTCAGAGTTCAGAGGTTTTGGTGTGATAGATTAGAAAGTGCAATGATTTCTACAGAAAATAATGAAAGAAAAACAGTGTTTAAAATTAGACTACGTTAGTCTAATTAGTTTATCCATGAACTGGTGGATTGATTGTAGCAGCTTGGTGCATGTGTTATTTCAGTCTTAGTTCCTCACACTCTCCTCTTTTCCAGTAGAATAGTGGGAGTGAGGCACTGCACAAACAAGTCAAGGAACAACAAAAAAAAGATTTTAAACTTGAATTGCGAACTGAACATCTCAGAGGGTTAACTGAAGGTCTATTAGAAGCTGAATGAAAAGAAAATAGGTAGTTATGGCACAGCAGTATGATTATTTCCACTTATTGTTTATCTTACTTTCTCCAGCAAATGAGATTAAAGCTACAATAGCTGATATGAAATTTTGTTGGGAAGGTTGCTTTTCAAAAATTAACTCCATATGCACAAGAGAGCAAGAACTCATGAGCATTTCATGGAAAGCCAAAGCCCTATAAACCTCATCAACACAACAGTTGCTGCAGCACCACAGGGACGCTCGCTGGGGAGCTTGTGCTGAGCACACTGTCAAGACTGTTGCAGCCCCATAGAGTTACTCGATGCTTTTCAAATGTATGAAGATAAAGTGATACGCAGTAGTAAGGACTGCCCCTAACAGTTATATACAGGTAAATTATGTGGTTTAATGATCACTTGGAGAAATCCTCAATCCTTTGAGAGTCCTCAAATGCATACTTGCCAAGTTGTGGGCAAAAGCCCAGCCTATTCTGTTTTATTATGAGATACTCAATTATTGGTGTAGGAGGATAACTTTAAATGGAATCATAAACTTTCTTCTTCCCCAGTCTCTCAGACAGTTGTTTATGTATTAGACTGCACAGTGCTTGAACACTTTCCTCACTCTTCTGCAAAGCTGGAGTCTTCTGTGTGGCAGAAAAAAAAGACTACTTTTGTGAAACTTTAGGTGATAAGAATCACAGAATCACAGAATCCTAGGGGTTGGAAGGGACCTCGAAAGATCATCTAGTCCAACCCCCCTGCCAGAGCAGGGTCACCTAGAGTACATCACACAGGAACGCATCCAGGCGGGGTTTGAATGTCTCCAGTGAAGGAGACTCCACAACCTCTCTGGGCAGCCTGTTCCAGTGCTCTGTCACTCTCACAGTGAAAAAGTTCTTCCTGATATTCACATGGAACCTCCTGTGCTCCAGTTTGCANGAGATGTTCCACTCCCTTCATCATCTTAGTGGCTCTGCGCTGGACTCTCTCAAGCAGTTCCATGTCCTTCTTGAACTGTGGGGCCCAGAACTGGACACAATACTCCAGGTGTGGCCTCACCAAGGCAGAATAGAGGGGGAGGAGAACCTCTCTTGAAGAGGACAAGTTCTCTGTATCTCTTTGATGGGATTCTTGCAGTCCCTCCTCCCTGTAAGACGCTGGCTTCAAAATTGGCCTGCCTAGAGCCCTTTCCCTTTCTCCTCAGAAAGCTCCCTCCTCACACCATTGCCAGCTTCCATCAGGAGTACTGGCTAGTGCTTCAAGAAACCCCTGCTCTCTTCACACCCAGGAGTCCCTGCCTCTGATTTTGCCATTTCTGCTCTCTATCTCCAATGGAAATGTGGCAGTGTGTGTAGCAAAACTGAACTCCCCATAGGGAGTTCCTGGAGACCCAGTCCTTAGAGGTGCAACATATGCTCTAAACCAGTCTCTCCATTAGGCTGTAGCTTACTTAGATGGGCATGCTGTGGCACAGTGCCTCACTCCTCCCGGGAGCAGGCAAAAGACTGATGAGGAAGGGCCACCTTAGCTGCAAACATCAGCTGCAGAGTAGTCATGGGATGGTCTCTAGACATGGCAGTGGTAGGCTCACTCTTGTAGCAGACTGTCACTCAGGATGATCTGGCCTGCTTAGTACAAGCCAACAGACAGGGTTTACTCGTAGGGTAAGTGCTGGCAGACCCAAGCTGTTAGTGTACTATTTCAATACTGTTTAAAAACTGTTTAAAGTTATAAAACCGTATCACTCTATGCAGGATGTAGTTGAGACAAATAACTTCATACAAATCTCTCTTCAAGTTATCAAAAATGTGAGTTGTAAATATGTAGTGGAATCTGAGAATAGGTTGCACAATGGCTATATTGTATGTGATTGTACTGAGATAACATCAAAAAGCTGGTGATAAACTTACTCTTACTACAAAGCAGAGGGAAGGAATGGAAACACACTGTATGAAAACTAGTCAGCATACCTGATCATAGGTGCTGACACAGCACAATGTAAATACAATTTGATTTAACCCATCAGTTTGTTCTCAGCTGTACAGCAAGAGGCTATGGAAAAGGTTCCAGGAGAGTCAGATATGCAGATATTCCCCTGCCTCTGAAATGGGCATAATGACCATGCTGGCATTAAGGAACGTACAGGGACTTTCTGAGGAGATATTTCTAGAAAAAAACTGTCCTCTCATATGGGGACAGGTGGAGATAGTCAGGAGTGAAGGCCTGGATGACCTACCAGAGACGGTATGGGTGCACTACTTTCCTCATGTATAAGGGTTGTCTGAAAGACTTCATTAGCTCACGTTCTGAGAAACATGACCTCTAAAGGTCCCTTCCAACCCAAAACATTCTATGGTTCATTAGGCTCATCTCTTCCTGAACTTGCCTGTATCTAGTGAGTGTGCACTGGTCCCTTCTCAGTGGAATGGCTTATTCTGAGTGTCAGGGAAAATTTCCCATTTGCAGTTTCCCAACCCTCTAGATGACAGCCCTATCTTTGATTTCACTTCCAACCCCACTTGCCCTTTTTTCACTCCTAACAATTCTACTAGCAGTGAAAATCATCTGTGTCCCTTCATGAGACTTTAACTCCTAACTTGGAACAATTGCTTAGGTGAAAACTTTATTATGAAACAAAGATAGCTGTTGTTTAATATTGCTCATCTTAATACATCCTGTTGTTCACATTAGATTAGTGTTGAATGATCCAATTTGTTCTGGGATTTTGTCAAAGCAATGATAAATATACAGCTAATGCAAATGCTCATTCTGTATTGCAAAAGACAAACAAAGAGATAATTTTCCTCAACTGTCTTCAAACACCCTTGTGTTGTATTACAAAGACTAGAGAGTAGAAATACATATGTTCAGAACAGTGTCCATTGTCATCTTACCATTAATACATTTCAGTGCAACATTCCCAGTGAATGAACACAAACACTGTATGAGCTGTCGTAGTGCCTTCCTATGGTACCTTCTAACTCTCTGTGCTTCAGTTCTTCAAAACTTGACAAAGCTGTGGGTGACCTAAACCGGTACTTGTGATTGTCCCACTTCGAGTGGGCGGTTCGACCAGGTGACTTTCAGAGGACCCTTCTGACCAAGCCTTTATTTTTTTTCCTTTTTGTAGTTGTATAATCTTTGATTTATTACCTATGAGCACAATGTCAGCACCTGAGCAGAGAATGCAATATTCCAAGTAAAGCATACAGACTATCAGGAAACTTTGGTCTCTCTTTGGTCGGGTTGAACCAAAACCCAAAGAACAGAATTGCTCTCTGTTACTACTCCCCACTCAGAGGAAGGTAAAAGGGGAATAGGGAAGAGAGATTTCAAGGTTGGAAGTTAAAACTAGAACAGGTTTAATAGAAGAGGGAAGGGAGAGTAACACGTAGGATAATAATGAACAATACATGGATATATAAAAAACCCAATTTCAAAGGTCACTGATATAAGTGTCTGAAAGTTGCTCACAGAAGGGCTGGCTCGGGAAAAAGGTCCAGGGCTGTTCCCAGCAACCAATGGAGTCAGATCCTGAGGAGCACACAGGGAGCTGAAGACAAAGAGCAGGAGCCTCCATCCCAGATGCCCACTGGACCAGCAAAGGGAGCCAGAAAGGAAGAAAGTGCAGACTTTCCTGCCCTCCTCTCTTTTATAGGGCATGGCAGGATATGAGAGGGAATACCGACCCGTTTCTGTTCTGCCCCCTGGGTCCCTTGGGGTCCGAAACAACACCTTCACTCTAGGTCCTCACATTAATACCATAAAATGAGCCTATGCCCCCTCAAACCATAACGTGGGTTGATAAGGAGTTACAGTCTGAAGGCTGGGTTACAAGCACTGCTCACCTACATTATATGCATACTAAATAAGTAAAATGAGAAAATAAAAGATTGCGTTAACTTCTGAGAGCCACATTCTTGATCACTACATTTCTGTCACAGCTAGTAGAGCACTGTCAGAAGCTTTCTAAAATTATTATACTGACTGATGCCAGCACTATTTTAATTATTGCAGTTGAGCCACAGCTGATTGAACTTTAAGAATTGAACTGCATCCATACCTCTCTGTAACAACTCTCCTCCCTTTGCACTGAAGGCCAGGAAATTTCAGAGTGGTCTGACTTCTTAGCAACAAGAGTAACCAAATTATTCATTATCCTAACTCGTGGACTCAGACTAAGCTTTCTGTGGAATCTGAAGGGGTGTGTGCAAGGCAGTTACAGAGTATTTATCCCTTTTGCTGTTGCATTCATACCCTGCATGTCCCAAACCTTCTGCCCAGTTGAGAAATGCATTTTCTTCACCTGGTGCATAATACATAGCTAGTGGTATATTCACATCTGTAGTTATGTGACAAGAGAACCATCTTAGTGGGCTGACAGGTGTTCTTTGACATACTTAAGACTCCTGACTTGATTGAGAAATGCTCATAAAGCTGGAAAAAAGTAAAGATTTCTTTTCCTGAGAACTTAATGTGTGCACTTCAGGCTTTTGCAAGTACTATTCTAGCAATTGTTCGCATCAAGGATGAAAGTAATTGTTCTTGTCTGTCCCTGGCCACTGACATGCACATTGTGTGGTATTCACTGTCAAGCATGAAAAACCAGCAGCCCTGGTGTGTGTGGGTGTGCACAGACTTTCCACTACAGAACAGAATTTTGGTCCTTGTTGTAGGTTACCAGAGCAAAACAAATCTCCTTTGTGTGGGAAAGTAATGATGGTTGTCCAGAGGCAGCTCTGCTGCTGCTGTACTGCAGCTACATGGCTGTGTAGGCTGGGGCTGAGAACAGCACACTCTGCAAAGAGACCCTTTCTCCCTCAGGAAAGTGAAAACCAGAGCTGACCCGCTGTTGCAGAGGGTTGAGTCTAATTAACTCTGGTCCTAGTGGAGGGGAAGCAGTGAGCACCAAGGAAACCATATCATGAGAGTCACAGAAAAGTAGGGCAGGAAGACCTGCAGATCAACCACCAAACACCCAGCCCCAGTAGGCAGAGAATCTGCAGACTACCTGAACAGTCTCTTGTTGGGGCTTATCAACATTACTACTGTAAGCTTATTGCTAATACCTAACAGAAGTTTCTCACTGTAGTACAGGCACATTATTTCTCATTTTTTTCCAAATTCANAAATTCATGACATTATTAGCAAATTCATGACATTATTTCCTTTTCTTCTCAAAAGTACCTTTTACATATTTGAAGACTGTTATGTTTTGTCTCGGTCTTCTCTAAGCCTATGAACCTCAGCTTTTACATTTCTTTATCAAAGGTCTTTGGATGTCTAGTCATTTCCACCTTTCTCCTTAGTCCTCTTTGATTTGATGGTGTCAAACATATGAGAACTTCAGCAAATCCTGTCTTTATTCTTGTTTGGAAAACAGCTTAAGATTCTTCTCCTCAGAACTTTTCTCAATTTTCAGCCACAACCAGGATAAACACCTTGTTGCCCCAAGCATTGCAGTCCAGGAGTATGGTATCAGGTTCTCATTATAATGCGAACTCTTCAGTATATGGCCTAATAATGTAACACTAGAATCTCATTAAGTCCTGTTTGTGACACAGTTGCCAAACATAAAACTATTCTGCAACTGAATGTGGGTCCCTTGGCCCATCTGGACTGAGGAAATTTGGTCTAAAAAAACCATAATTATAACATCCAGCAAATACACTGAGATGCAGTGATTATATAAAAAAGTTAATTTTATAATTAACGAGAACTACTTGAAATGTGTAGTTTTTCAACATGCCTTTCCTGTCTCCTTCCTTTTCCTACGGGTAATGACACATGATGATACAGATGAACATCCATGTTATTCATTTATCTGAACAACAGAGCGAGCATTTGTGCTAATACTGATATGCTTAAATTCCGCGTGTTCACATGCCTTGGTATACACAAGCTTAAGAACATTTGGTGTTCTTAATTACATTTTCTTTCCTTGTGTGAAGGTTGTTCCTATTATAGTGTTACACCTAAGATTTTACATGAGTACAAGTCTTCTATTATGTATGTTAATGAAGATTTCAGTTAGCATGCCATGTCTGTAAATGTGCTTTGTTATAAAATTTATACATTTTATGCAATGTCAATTGAACAATACTGTAGTGGCTGTAATTGTAACAGCTAAGAAATTGCTTTTTTGCAACCTCAGATTTACATTTGAGAAAGTGTCCCAGGATTTCCCAGTGTCAGGGGTGCCATTGCGAAGCAGGAAATGGCCTTAGAATTCCAGAGAAGAGATCATCAAATTTCTGAGTATGTGACTCAGTGTACAAAATATTTCCAGAATGATAGTCCACAGAGTGAACTCACCCAGAAAAAAATTAATTGAGGAAAAAACTGCTTCTTAGATTGACCAACTCTGAAATTTAATCAAATTTTATTGCTTTATCAGCCTCTTTGTAGAAATGTCCAACTACTACTGAACAGTACAGACAGTTCAGCAGAACAGTGATTTCTCCTGGATGTACAGTCTGGCACTGGTAATCAAGGGAAACTGAGTAGAGCTCCATGTGGATGTAAATGTCTTCCAAGTACACCGGAAAGATCTTGGGAAGGAACAGGAAACTATTTGTGCCAGAGATGACCAACCCCATACGGGAATAATACTGTGTGTTCTTTCACCGCTTCAATGAATAATCCTGAGAAACATGATAAAGGCTTCTACAGAGTGAAATACAATAACGTAAAATTTGTCTCACTTATCAACTAAGCCACTGAAAATATTACATTTTGAACAAAGGCAAAGTATTAAATTACTGCAAGACTACTCTGACAAACTTTAAAGCATTTCTGCATACATTGCTAGATCATGGTGGAATTTAATAAGCAATTTTCATGCTCTTACCTAAATCAGGAGTCAGCAGTCTGAAGACTGTTGCCTGTGAAAATAATACAGGTGTTCATTAAATATCAGAGTGCTATTTGAACTGTAGAGAAACACTTTTGTATTGTGATCGCGCTCCTAGTTCCCCAGAACTGTATCTTTGATTTCATGTTTTATTTAGCTTATATTTTCAACTTAAACTTGCTGACTACTAAATCTCAGAATTTAGTCAGTAGAATAAAGACAGTAAAAATGTCTTGAAATTTCTCTGTATAAAGTCTTTCTTCAATAAGTAGGATGTTCCTTGTGCCATGTCCCCATGAGAAAGAGTAAACAAATAAAGAATAGGTACAATTTTTCATTTAGAAATGTCTAAGTATAACTGAACGGTACAAAAAAGAATTGGGAGTGTACATGGACATGTAAATATGCATATATAGTTAAAAACTAACAGAAAATGTACAGAAATAAATTTATTTCTCCTTAATTGCAGGCAAACATTAAAAATTCATAATCCTTTATGAATCTTTTCATAAAAATATTAGAATATAAAACAAAGGTTTTTTTATTGAATGACCCCATGCAGAGGCTTACAGTTCTCTTTATAGAAAAATGGGTAAAACATGGATTTGATCAACTTTGCTTAGCCTGTAAGGATTTAGTCAATAACTTCCTGAAACTTATCTTTCTTGGTTTCTTCTCTGAAATAAACCCTAGCATGAGAGTAAGTTTATCTGATACTTCCTGCTATACGTTTGGCACTGTTTCTTGCTCTACCTGTTTGTGGTCTACCCTAAACTGTATGACTGTTCAGAAATGAGGTTTTGGATGCATACTTAAACCCTGAAACACCCCTCTAACACAATGGCGTTAAGAATCTCCTAGAGGAACCTTAAACGTAATGGGTTGTTATTTAAGTAGAAAGAGTTTATCAACTCCCTGGAAGTGTTTAAGGCCAGGTTGGATGGGGCTTTGAGCAACCTGGTCTAGTGGGAGGTGTCCCTGCCCATGGCAGGGAGGGATGGAACTAGATGATCTTTAAGGGCCCTTCCAACCCAAACCATTCTATGATTCTATGAAATGGGTGTTGGAAAGCGTATATTAAGAAGCACAAGTAAAGTGAAGTCATAGCTGCATATGTGGTCATGATATAAATGTCCAGAAAGGCAGAAACGAAATTAAAATGTGAATTTCTGAAGTTTGAGGGAAGTTTTTGTTCAGGATATCATTTTAGAGTAAGTTCACTGTATTCAGGCTTGAACAAGATTCTTATACACCTACATGTCAATTAACAAGTGCAGTTTACTTATAGGTAAGCAAGCAAAATATTTCACAAATGTTCTTTTGAAAATCTGTGATGTTCAACTGTATCCATTGATTGCTGATGCTGTTTTGGTCTCTGTCAGCACATAGCAAAGGAGAAAACAGGCCACAGAGATTGTAATTGCCCCATATGCATAGGGTTAATTTTTTAAAGAAAGGAAACACTAGTCAGGAGAGTCTTACCTACACCTGCCAAGGCTGGAGTCTTTAGTGCCCTTCATCTGTTAGTACTTCAATATATGGAATGCTCTAAGATCCTCAGACCTCCCCTGTTCTGCCTCTCTCTTGGGGCTAGAAAGAAAAATGCCTTTTGTTCCTTTTTTGGTAAAATATTAATGTATTTTAGCCTCTACTAAAGAAGATTAAATTCAAATCCATGTAAGGAGAAATATCCTCATATAATTGGTCAAGTGCATACACCAATTCCTTTAGTATGTGTGCACAGCAAATGGCAGAATTTTGGGTATAGGGATACTACCCCTAGGGTCATTCATCACTGAGTTAACCAACACATCAAATTGTTTTGAAGATCAATAAAGCAGAAAATCAGAAATGGAAGCCTCTATGATTATACTATATATGAGAAGAAAGACTCAAATATACTCAAATAAGAAGAAAGAATGTTTTATTTTTTCTTTTCAAGCCAGCTAAAACACTTTGAGTGTTTTGAATGCGAGTCTGGGGAACACAGGTGTTTTGCCCACACTGAAAATAAAGTTATAATGAATTTTCTTGTAGTACCGTCAAGGCTTTGGAAAATGATTTGACTTTTTTTTTCATGAGTGGAAACTGCTCACATCAATCAAATAAACCTTTGAAAAACTGCAACTTGCTTATTAGCATGATTGTTAGATACCCAGATCCTAGTATGCAAATTCTTTCAGTGCTTGTGGGGAATGAGCCATGCTCAATCCACAACAGCTCTGGACTGCTTCAGATTATGCATTTTACAGGACTATCAGTTATTCTTCTAGCAGATATTGTACCCATATTAAAGAAGGACCAGGGGTGGCAGTAAAACTGATCAAGGCAACGATAAAGCCATTAGTCTGACTCAACACTGTGCAAAGCTTTAGAGCAAATTTTAAAGGAAAGAAGTAATTAAGGCAGGACAATAAAATGGAACATTTTTCCAAAGGTAGATCATGCTGTACTGATCTGATATCTTTGATAAAAGAAATGATCTACTTAAGAGAAATGCTGTTGATTTAATTTGCCTGGACTTCAGGAGAACCTTTAATGTAGTATCAATTTGAAAATCTTGCAGCTGAGAGAGCTGCAATTCTAATGGACACAGTGAAGACATACAGGGTCTCAGACCACAGACAAACAGTTAATATGTGGTGTGATCAACAGTTTGTGGTTTTGGTTTTGTTTTGGTTTATTTTGTTTTCTTTAAGACTATTAAAGAAATTTGATGATAAAATACCCAAATAAACTTTATTTTGCATTGGTTACTAAAAAAGTCAAATTTAAATAGTTTTGAATTATGGAAAACCTGGGTGGAAAATAAACCATGCAGAGATTAACAGTTTATAATGCAGCTCAATCACTAATCCTGCTATCTGCTTCCAGAGGTCTTGCTGACCTTTTATTCGTTAACTCCATCCCCTCAACTATTTGCCTTGGCACTCAAACATATCAGTAACATATATGGGTATTATTGTAATTTTATTTTTACATGGAAAATCTTATCCCCAGATCAAGTGCTGAAGATCACCCTGTTTGACTGTGACCAAGATTTTTCCCTGCCAAATGTTTGTTTGAGACACACCTGCACTTACAAATTTATCTCCAGGAGATTTAAATATGTATCACCAATTTTTATTAGTTTACTTGGGACAAATAATACACTGGTTTGCGTGTAACTGATATTATTATGCTTCTGAACTACCATGTGAGTATATATGTTAATGTTTATCCACGTATGGAGGTAAAGGGTGCCATACACAGGTACTCCTACATTTCAAGTTGTAAAACTTTTTTCCATGGTAAGAGTGTTTTACTTACAATCTTTCCCAAATTTAGTTATTCAGATTGAAAATGTGCAAGTTTGATTTTTACTTGTTACTTTCTCCAATTAAAACTAGAATTTATTTGATATTTCCAAAGCAAGAGCAGTGTATTATGTTGTAGGTCACTCTTTCAGAAGATAAAGGGTAAAAGAGAGTAATAACTAATGGCTGCTACAAGCCATTATATGACAAAAGAGCATGAAGCCAGCCCTTTAGGCTCTTGTGTATTACATTTGGGGAAAATACTGCATTTCAAAAACTGACTTAATGAAGGTGAATGTTTTCTTTGTGTTACTGATATGCGCTCTTTCCTGGCATCAGCTCCAGTACTTCTGTTTGTACTTTACAGATGATTTTGAAGGTTGGGGAGAGTCATAAGAATAACCAAAATACCAGAAATGTATTTATAATGAGTATATTTCAAAGTCACTGGCTGCTCTTGGCTTGTTTTCATTCCTATCTTTGTCCCACTTTGCAGACCAAAGCTGATGGCAGAAGCCTGTTCAGTCTGGCTAAAGAAATGCTTAACATGATTTTGGGGCTGCTGACAGTTTAGGCAAATTCTGGCTGGGAAAAAGGTGTCAGTTTTTAGTAGGAAAGATACAAGTGGTGGTGAGTTAAGATAGAGGAACTGAGGATGGACTCTTGATCATTAAAAACATCTTTATCGAGGTGGAGTGCTTTTTTGAAAAGTACATTTTAGATGAAACCCACGTATTTAGTTTCAGGCAGTAACTAAGTCAGATGTGAGTTCACCAAGAGACTGGACTAGATAGCAAGAGTCTTCTGCCCCACTAGGCCTAAGAATGTTTTTCCCATACTAAAACTCTCAGTCATTTCACTAAGAAGCTCTCATACATCTGTGATGTGAACCAGGAAGTTATCAATGTTGTTCCAGGAACAGGAATAAAACTTCATGAAAATATATCCATATCTGGGTGCCTTATGTATAATTAAGTCAAGTCTTCTAAGTCATGGGAATTTTCAGCTAAATTCTTCAAGAACTGTGTGTATGGCAAGCAGGACTTTCCAGCTTTGCAGGAGCTGTAAGATGCTGTAATACAGGGCACCACAGCTGAAAACGTGGCTACCTTTTTCCTTTGCTATACCTTCTCCTTTTCCCACCACAGGTGGAAATGGAAGTGAATTTAGAAAAAAGCTCTACCACAGAGATGAGCTAAGTTTTTTAAAAGATTGAGATGAAAAGATTTTTTTTCAGTTTGCACCATGTTATTCTGTAATATATCAGCATTTTCTGATTTCTCTCACATTTGTAAACGTAAGCATGTTAAAACACCTTTTTGTGACCTGCATATGTCTTTTCTGTACCACAATTACATTTCCCCCTGCTTTTAATAAAACATGAATGTAAAGTAAAGGAAGAAAAAACCCCTTGTTTCTCTAATACAAAGCCATTTATCCTGATATGTTGGAAGCTTCTGCTTAGGCTCTCTAATAATGAGCACACTCCATCAGGATCAGTTTGTTCTATCAGCAGTACTCCTTTGTAAGTCAGGCCTCCTGGATGGGGATTGCCTTTCTGTTACACATGCAGGTAAGAACAATGATCTTATGATCCTTCTCTAGGTATCGCTGCCTTAAAAACAGTCATAACTGATGATTGTTGCCTGTAGGTCATGCTTTTGTCGTGGTTGTTTTGGTTGGTAGTTTAACTTGTAAAGATCTGTAGGTAAAGTATAACTGGTGTGCTTGTAGTTTTAGCTGACAAGGTATTGATCTGTCTAGTGGGATACAGTACAAAGTTTATCTGGAAATTATTCAGTCTTAAATGCCTATCAAATTGTGATTGGCCACAATAGTCGATAACTGTCCATCATCCATCTGAGGATGAATAAACCATAGATGACAAACATGTATTGGGGAGCAACTTCTAGTGAACTTCTGTGTTTTTTCTTTCTTTTTGTTTCAATGAACAGTAGTTAACACAGTACTATTCCTGCAGAAAGCGTAAAATCAGCAACTTTATCAAGAAAATCACCTGCACTTTTGCATTTTTTAATAGAAACCATACCACTTTTTGGCTTTAAAAGTATTGAACACATCATCTTGTGCTGTGGACTTGGTTATTAGGGTGTTGCTCTTCTCTTTTGATAAGTGAGTACCAGTGATATACCAGTGATTAGGCTGTCAGTCTGGTCTAGTGATGCAGTTTGATTTTCATCTTCCAAACTAAACACCTAGCTATACTGCAGACTGCAGAGTCTCAGTTTTGAGGTATGAGTGAAATGAACTAAAAGACAAGCCTAGGCAGAGCTGCTGATGCAGAAGTACAGGGAAATACCATGTCCTGAATCAGTCCTAAAGATTTTGTGTGCTCAACTTCCTGCTAGTCAGGTTCAGAAAGTCCTGCTTATCTCATAAAATCCCCTTCCTGCTCATGACAAAGGTGCAGTCACAGTACACAGGCCCATTTTCTATTTACATACTTGTTAAGCACCTGATTTATAATATCATCAGTGAGCTACAAGAGAGTTAAGGACAGATATTGGAAAAAGATTTCCAAATGTTTAGTATTAAGGTATTGAATTCCTTTTCCTGCCTTCAGAGATCCCTCTCTTCTGCTATAAATGTGACTCTCAAGAAGAATCCAACACACACACTTTCATACACATCCCTTTGACTACTTAAAATATGTACTTTTGTCCCTCCTTAGGTCACCAAACAGCCCTTGGCACCCAGACAGGCCAGAAGTGTAATGATTGCACACCATTTCAGAATAGGTAGAAATCAATCTATTTGACATCAGTGTCTGAAACATCTCAAACAGGCTTCTACGAGCTTTGAATCAGACCCTTTTTGAAGTAGAAATCGACAGGTTGCGTAGAACGGTTGCAGGGATAGTGCATGGAAGAAGGAAAATATTTAAAATCAAAGAAAATGCTAAAAATGAAGGTAAAGGTCACTCTGCCCAATTATTTTCTTCCATTTATTTCCTAGGGTCTAATATTGCTCAGATAAACATTCCAGCTGAGGAAACACCACAATAGTTCAAGCTGTACGTATAAGTATTCAAGGATACACCTTCTTTTCTATTTCAGCTAAGGCATTAAACAAACAGAAAGCAAACTGGAGCCAAAGTTGTGCAGAGCTCTATCCAGACAGGAAGCTCCAGAGGCAGCACATGTTGTAGAGGTACTTTCTCTTCTTTTTTTTTTTTTTTCCTATTTCTCTTAGAATATTAATATGATTTTTTTCTTCTCTGCATTTTGCTAGTATACCAAAGCATTTGTATTCTCTTCTTGTGTTTTGAAAGATACTGAGTTCTGTCTTTAGGCAATTGGCTTTTCAATTGATCTCTTCAGATAATTTTGCAATTATTAATGCTTTGATGTGGTTTCTTGGGTTTTGTTTTATTATTATTATTAATTTATTTATTTTACATTTCCTCATTTGCAGTGAAAAGAAGATAACAAATACACAAAATTTTATCTAGATATCCAGTGACTATTTTCTATTACTTGAGAAATACTGTGTGTAATTATCAGTGTAAAGGAGGTGCACAAATAAGATAAAATGGTAAATATTTTGTGGACAATAGATTTAAACTAGTAGTATGAAGAAGAAATGTTGATGTTATTTATAGACTTTTAAGCTTAATGGGATGTTACATTTTACATTTTCTGTATTTTTTAATTTTTTTTGTATTAAAAGCCTGGTCACAATCTGATTTAGCATCTTAAGTTTCTACTTTGATATCTAAAACTTTTAGCTGTAAAACCCTAGAAAATCATCTTAAGGCACAGCAATTTTGGCCCTTTCAAACTTCTGAAACTTTTTTAGCTACCAATGTGATGTCATAAATTTGTTTTTATACTAGTGTAAGGACTCCTATTCCGAAAAACATGCAGAGAATATAAAAGTGCACACAAGTTTCTTCTTTTACTGTCATTAAATTATGGACAATATTTCCAGAATACTCTTTTCTTTTACATTTTTATATGTCAAAACCTGAAGCTGCTTTGGTAATCTTTCCACAACAAAACTTCAAAACTTTCGAGCTTTTTTACCTGTAGGAGGAGTTCTATTGCACTATTTTGGAAGTAGAAAGCTGCCTTCATTTTTTAGCTCTTGCAGCATTTGAAAGGGGGTTGCCAAGGCTTATTGAGAATACAAATTAATTACTAGGTCCTATTTCCATTTCACACTCTGCTTTAATATTTTTTAAATTTTAGCTGTTTGGAGTCATAGAATTATTTGCGTTGGAAAGGACCTTAAAGATCATCTAGTTCCAATCACCCCTCTAGTTCCCACCTCTCACTAGAACAGGTTCCTCGAAGCCCCATCCAACCTGGCCTTGGACACTGCCAGGGAAGGGCAGCCACAACCTCTCTGGGCAACCTGTGCCAGTGTCTCACCAACCAGAAAGAAAATAATTTCTTCCAAATATCCAGTATAAATCTCCCCTCCTTCAGTCTGAAACCATTCCCCCTTGTTCTATCACTCCATGACCTTGTAAAAATCCCCTCTCCAGCTTTCCTGTAGCCCCTTCAGGTACTAGAAGGCTGCTATGAGGTCTCCCTGGAGCCTTGTCTTGTTCAGGCTGAACAACCCTGAGACACTAACAGTTCTAAATTTGAAAAAAAGAATATTTAAATGAAGGATCACCTTGTTTTTTTTTTCTTTCAAGCTTCACATATACCAGGAATGCTTTATTAGTTAGAAATTCTTGTCAACTGTATCAGCAGATTTTCTGAGTAAGCATTTGAACATAAAACAGAGGTATGCTTTATACAATTAACCAACCCTGTGTTCTGTGGTTGAAGCAAGACGTACCTCTAAAAGTGTCATTTAATTGTAACTGTACAAAGTGTTTCTGCTGTCCTCCTCTCTTGTTCATGTAGACATTCTTTATTCTGTTACGTTGAGTGAGTCCTGGGTCATAGCTGGGCATACATATGGTTAGCTACATTTGTACAACCCCATATTATGGTTATACAACATGATAGCATGTCCTGTTTCTTCAATAGCTGTAAAAAGGGCCATTAAAAGCCATATTTTCTTTGTATAACTGTATTTTGGCTGAACTAGGATCTGTGAGAAAAAAATAATAAATCAGGAGGCAATAATTTAAAAGGTTTTGATCTCTAGAGGGTATCATTACAGGGATTCACGCAGATATACTTTTCCAAGGCTACATTTCTTATCCTAAATCCAGATGCTGCTTTTGTTTCTTTTCTTTTTTGAAGGAGTAGAAGTTATGGGAAAGCTGCAGTTTATCTTAAATATTACTTAGCTTTAGATATGGTTGGTACTAATTAAAATGGCTTAAATTAACATCTCTCTTCTTTGCAGCCTTATAAGAATAAAACAATTAAACTGTGTCACAAAAATCTATCTCACGTCTGAAAATATCATTGGCATCTTTTATCCTCAAAGGACAGAAACTTTTCCCTCATGATAGCTATTGCTTCATTTACTGAAGCTTGGACCTTGGGAGTTTTAAGTTACTTCAACATTTATTTACATCTTTCACTTAATTTCACTGGAAGATGGGCTCAGGAGCACAGCTATTGGCACTTACCTTGGGACTGAGTCACTGATAGCACGTGGTGTGTTTAGGTGAATGTGGTTATCGTTGAAAGATCTGTGCTGGGGCAGAAAGACAGGCATTGCCTTTAGATGTAAGGCTACTCCCTGTCTTTATAAAGTTTTTAAACTCTGATAAAATAAATTAATGCTTTAGTTTATTTGTTCCTTTGAACAACTTTCTTCTCATCCCTATTTAAGGTGAAACACTTAGCCCTCACAAAAACTTTTCTTCAGTCTGAAACTTTTTCTTTCAGTCTGAAAATTCTGCCCAGAGAAAAATCATAGGATAGTGAATTTGTGAAAACAGTATTTGTTGTATGACTCCTGCACTGTTCTATATTAGATAAGCATGAATTTCACGCTACATTGCATACTACTTTGAGCTTAAAAACTATGTCTCACAGAAACAGATTATGTTGTGTATTTTAGGCAAATGCAGTGTTCAATAGAAGGCCAGGAATCCCTATCAAATTGATTTTTCCTGGTTCAAGTAGTTTATAAAATGTGAAAAAGGTAGTTTTTCTGCAAGATCAGAACTGTTTTAAGGAGTTTTTTTCTGTACAAAATCACCTGAACATGTCGACATAAGTGAATTACAGAGGCAATACAGGTAATGACCAGCACTGGTATTTGCTGGCAATGGAGTCATGCGTTCAATGAACTCATGTAATGCATTAGTACAACAAAGACCCTTCCATGGAATTTTCTTTCAGCCAATCACCCATATGATACAGTTCTTTTGCCAGGAATGTCTGTACACTGACAGAATTGGATCTTTGGTAGAAGGCAGGCAAAGGGATTTAGTATTTTCTGCTCAGTGATGATACTTTATTAAATTCATGTGATCTTGAAGTTTGACTAATACAAAGAACGTGAAAAAATGCTGGGATGAAGTAACCTGCTTCTGCAGCCCTCTAACAAGCTATGTCTCCATATTTTCTGCCCATATTTCACTTCACTCAGTTTAGTGCTTTTCTATCTCTCATCATAATAAGTGTCTTATTAGCAGTTTGTGGACTAGCTCACCAGAAGGGTGGGCTTCAGCAGATAGGAGTACTTTTCTAGCATGCTCCATTAGGAATCCCCAGGAAAGAGACAGGCACATTTCCGACATTTGTAAAAGTGATGCACCAGCATCAAATACCAGATACACTAGTCTCTGGAAGATAGTAGTCCTTTTGCCACAACTCTTCACATTTCTTATGAGAACTAAAAGGATGTACAGTAGAAAAAAAAAAAAAAGCAGCATTGTGTCAATCTGGACAGTGGTAAGCCCTGTGGTGGCTTCACTGGTTCTGAGTCACTATATTGAAACAACAATCTGGCTTTGTATAATTTGGCATGAAAACTTTGATAAATGTAGCTTCTCTAGAGAGGTAAGATGGAGTTTCTAAATTACACAATAGGATGAACCATAGACTTACAGAAAAGGTGCCTGGAAAAGACCTCAAGACTTCATCTTGTGCATTCTGAAGGTCCAAGAGAAAAATAACAGTACATTGGAAATTAAAAAATATTTAATTATCTTTACTCTTAATAAGATTTTCTTAATATAGAACATAAACTTCAATGTCGTAGTTTAAATCCATCACTTCATATCCACTATAGATAAAAAAATTTAATCCCTCCTTACGTCTTTACAGGTAACTTATGTAGATTATAATTTTCATGTGTTCAGTTGCCCTTTTCTTCTTTAGACTGAGCAACCCCTATTCTTTCAATCTTTCTTTCTTAATTTTTTTCCCCAGACAACTGACCATTTTCTCTGCTTTTTTCTGGACTCTCTCCAGTTGGTCTGCCTTCTCTCTGAACAGTTTTGCTTGAACAGGACACAGTGCCACAGGCTGGTGTGCTAGCCAGAAATGTAGTAGGAAGTATTCCTTTAAGTATCATACAAGCAAAACAGTTCATCTTCCTAATATGCAGTTTGCACTCTTGCACATGTATAGTGTAACACTACTTATTCATGTATAGCTTGTGACTGACTGTTAGCCCTTTTATCCCTTTTTGGCAGAATGTCTGCCTAATTGGTCATTGCCAATCTTACATCTTTACATATTATTATTCTCCCTCAGAACCTCACCCCTGTAAACACAAGTGCATTGCAATGTGCTTTCTCCTACAGATAATTTTTTCTTATTTGTCAATAGCATTCTGAATTTAATGTATCATGCAATATGTATGCTATTCATCTGGGCTTATTGTTGCCTACAAAGTTGAGGGATTGTTTCTTTATCCAAGTCATTAGTGATTGGGCAATTACCTGGCCGAGAACAGACCCAGCTAGAATCTCACTGATTATATTTTTTGAGTTTGATAGCAAATGTTTAAAAACTAATCTTAAAGTCTGTGGTGTGGTTCATTGTCTTTTTTTTTCCAGTAGTTTTGCACTCTTCCTGAAGTATTTTCACTTTAATTTGCTTTTGAAAGTGTTAGGAGTTAATGCCAATGACATTACTAAAATTAAAACATATTGCATGACCTCTATAATACTTGTTGCTCTGTTACAGAAATTGCTTTGCTTTGTATTTTTGGCATTTTGGCTATTAGCTTTTTTAACCATCTCTAGCCTTTAATGAATAGTTTCTTTTTCCTTTATTCTAGTATTTGTCCTGAATTGGTCTCTTCCTCATTTCTTGGCTTTTTAAAGATGAGCACTGTGTTCATCTCTTCACACATTTCTCACACAACTTCTGAGTTTTCAGAAGAAGCTAACAGCCCTGAGCGTGCTTCACTCTGTTTTCAAGGTAACTTCACATGCAATTCCTCAAGCTGTGACCATGGATAGGACTCATTTCACCTAAATTTAGCTGCCTATGATATAGCCATCTATATCTGTGCAGGGGTGTAGGTTCCTGTCACAGCCAAGCTAGGCTTTGTAGAATCAATGACCAATTGCTTTTCTGGAGACATGCTCTAGAGGCATACTTGAGGATGAAGTGAACTACAATTTTCTGAATTATTCTCAGACTAGTCCTTTTCCTATTTTAGATGGAGAATTTCTTACTGAGTTTAGTTCTTAATCATGTAATTACAACTTTTCATGAAGAGTGATGGAAAACTGCAGCCTTCTGCAAGTGAGCTGTCACTAGGATTTTCTTTTCCTTAGAGATTTGTTTTCTTGCTATCCCTTATGTCCATTGCTTTTTGCAGTTAAATTTCTGTTTTATCCTTTCTGACTTGGTTTCAGCATCTTGTGCTATTCTTTCTTACTTGTCTGTAGGTGTTTGACCTGGTTTCCACTTTCGGTACATTTCCTTCTTGTGTTTCAGGTCATTGAAGACTGTGTTGCTTAGCCAAGTTGATATCTGACCATACTTCCTATCCTCCTACTGTGTGGGATTGTTTGTGTTTGTACCCTAAACATAATTTCTTTAAGGAACTGCCAACTCTACTGAATTCCTTCTGCTTTAGCCATGTTTTCCATGAGAACTTACCTTCCATTCCCAGGGTTATTGGAGTTTTCTTGTATAGAGTCCATTTGGTTTCAATTGATCTTTCCTCTTGCTCCTCATCTAAAAATAATATACATTATCACACCACAGTTGCTCTCAGCCAATTTACCTTTGCCCTTATATTCCCAACCATCCTCCTTCTTGGTTGCTTAGCACGCAGCCTCTTGGCAGGCTGCTGTTGAAACACTTGGCAGGCTCTGACAGCTGCTGTATACCTTACACAGGGAGTGGTTAAATGCTGCTCATTATTCCCAGAGACAGACACAGCACATTGCTTTGTGATGTGCAACTGGAGATGCTCACCTAAACATTCACAGGGAAACACTTGTATCTTTTAGCTGGGCATTTAATCAAAACAAAGACAAATACTACATATACAGAGTGTTTCAGATGCTCTCCTGGGAAAGCAGCTGTGTGGATGCAAAAACACTTTGCCCAGCCTTGAAGTTTGGGTAAGAAGAAGACAAAAACCTCTCCACTATTTCCTTTGCAGGCCTAGGCATAAAATTAAAATAATGTTTTTCTTTGGACTGAAATTTCTTTGTCTGAAACTTTATTTTCTGTTTACCATCACTCAGAGGAATGGGAAATCTCCACTGAGGTTGTCTGATTGGTGAGTAAAATCGGATTGTTAGTGGCTTTTCATATTACTGAAACTACATGGTATAGTCAAATCTCCACAAAGAGATTTCTTCGTCACAGCGTTGGTGCTTTTTTCACTTATATATTTAAAAATTGCCATTGAATCTCTCAAGAAATAAACTGAGAAATCACACTATGATGAAGTGAATCCACAAAGGATTTTTTTGGCAGCCTATTTTTCATTGCTATAGCTCTCATCAGTTACGAACAAGGGTGTTTAACATACAGCCAGAAGTTGATGCTACAAGGATTCCGGTGTCTGAAATGGAGAGAGGTTTTAATTCACTTTCTGGCTTTGCTAAGGGTAATATGCATCTTGACTCTCCTCATTTCAATACAGTTTGCAGCTGCAAAAGGTTTTATCAAATTTCTAGTGTTTAAACAGATATTTCCATGCTAGATACCTGCCTCAGGATAATTTTTAAAAGCCTTTGAGCAAAAATAGTTTATAGCTTTTTACATGAGAAGTTTTGGAAACCATGCCCTCTTTTCTCATCTTAAATGGCTCTGATGACTTTTCGTCTAAGAAGTTCAGGTGCTTTGTGGGCTTTGGAAAAAGCATTTGAAAAATTGAGGTTAAGTGGATTCTTCTTGTATGTTCTCAGTGAAACCTCTGCTGGACTGTGGTGGTACAAGGGAGTAAACAATCCATTTTAAATAACAAGACAAGCATGAGCAAGATTTTTTTGGGGAAAGTGCTGGGGATCACTAGCAAAATAGGTTCAAAGAATGAAATCAGTAGGAAGAAACTGCCTGGATGAGTAGTGTGAAAATTGATGTGGGAGGGAGAGAAAAATGTGTCAGTATAGTTTGGGAGATGTTAAAATAGCTAGAGGAGCTGAAGTGCAGAGCCTGAGACTAGCTGAGTACAGGGCTGAGAGTGAGAAGCAGTGGGGCTGCGTGGGAGGCTTGGAAGAAGGAGAGACAGATCTGACGAGCTGGGCTCGGAAGTGTGATTGGGGTGGGGGGTAGTGAGGCTGACTGAGGAGACTGAGGGAGGAGTCTGGCAGTGGGAGCCAGAGAAGAGCTGGCTTGTGCATGGGGAAGACTGAACAACAGAATTGGGGTGAGATCTGATGGGCATTTGGGAAGCTGGAAAAGAAGGATTTGCTGGGCAAGCTGACCGGGAACAATACAAGGATGGCTTTTGGAGGTGAGGTTTTACTGGAGACTGGATTAAAATTTTGCCTGAGGAGTGAAAGCAGAGACTGGGGAAGAAGAGAGGTCACACCTGGAGTGGGGGCTGAGGGAAAAGCACTGGTGTCCATGCAAGTAAATGTCTAACAGGAGGGGAACTCAGTGTTAAGAGAGCTGCTGGGGAGTGGGGTGCAAGGAGATGGAATTGGGAGTAACAGAGTTAAAGACTCTGGGTGGGCTGAACTGATGGTGGGAGCAAAGGAAGCAGGGACAAGCTGTGCTGGCAACCATTCTCCTCCAATGCCAGGAACGGCATCCCACATGCCTGAGTCTCACCATTTTGTTACTGTCAGGAGGTGAGTCTGGCCAGCTTGGGTCTTGTCATTGTTGATGTTGGGTTTGTTCTGAAGATAGCAACCCACTGCCACTATCAGTTATTCCATTACAGTGAGTATCGTAAGATCAGTCAAAAGAGCTAAATGATTCACCGCTGACTGATTTTTGTGCATGTTGTTATGATGCCACACAAAAACTTTTTTCAGTAGTTTTTCAACACTTGTTTTTTAAAGAAACAAGATATTCCACACAACTTGACACACACAGTTCTCAGCATCTTGAGATCTTCTAGGGCTGTGCAGTAGGATCCTCACTATGTGCAGTAGATCAGGGAAGGTGTGCAGTGAATCAGGTAAGGGATTCTAGGATGAGAGCTGGAAATGAGAAAGAGTTGGTGAGAATGAGAGGAGAGGTATGGTTTTGGACAAGATGGTGTTCAATCTTGGAAATGAGGGTCAAAAACTGGACTAGAATGGTAGAAGAAGCTGGAGGAGAAAGGAGCAAAAAGGAAAATAATTTAAGCTGGGGCAATCCCAAGCAGAAATATGGGCTGGGCAGAAGAACGGATTGAGAATAACTTGGGGGTATTGGTTAATGAAAAGCTCAACATGAGCCAGCAGTGTGAGCTTGCAGCCCAGAAAGCCAACCATATCCCAGGCTGTATCAAAGCAAGCACAACCAGCAGGCCAAGGGAGGTGATTCTCTTCCCCTAATCAGCTCTTGTGAGACCTCACCTGCAGTACTGTGTCCAGTTCTGGAGTTCTCAACATCAGAAGGACATGGAACTGTTGGAACGAGTCCAGAGGAGGGCCACAAAGATGGTCAGAGGGCTGGAGCAACTCTCCTGTGAAGACAGAGAGTTGAGGTTCAGCCTGGAGAAGAGAAGGCTCTGGGGTGACCTCATAGTAGCCTTACAGTATCTGAAGGAGGCTACATGAAAGCTGGAGAGGACCTTTTTACAAGGGCATGGAGTGATAGAGCAAGGGGGAGTGGTTTCATACTGAAGGAGGGTAGATTTAGATTGAATATTAAGAAAAAATTCTTTCCTGTGTGGGTGGTGAAACACTGGCACAGGTTGCCCGGAGAAGTGTGACTGCTCCCTCTCTGGCAGTGTTCAGAGCCAGGTTGGATGAGGCTTTGAGCAACCTGTTCTAGTGGGAGGTGTCCCTGCCCATGGCAGGGGATTGGAACTAGGTGATCTTTAAGGTACATTCCAACCCAAACCATTCTGTGATTCTATGATTTTGAATGCACTGGAGTGTAAAAAGAGAAAGAGACATCATGGCTGTCATTGATTTTGGCAGAAGGGTAGTAGTAGAGGAAATACAAAAAGGATATAATGATGTGAACAGAAGCCAGGATGTTGCTGGGGGCTGTGTGCTAAGCAACCGGGACTGTTACAGACAGTTCTGGCTGTGCTATTTGGTGTGCAATGGCAGAAATGAATGAATCAAGCTTACACAGGGAAATAAAAAGCAGGAGGGGACAAAGAAGATCTAAGATTGAGACAAGGTGGGTAGACCTGAATGGCAAGAACAACATTGCTATTACTGACAGTAATTGAGAAGAGAAATATGAGAGAGAATCGCATGATGCATGAAAAGCCAGAGACCTGGTTATCAATATAACAAGAAAAGCAGAGGGATTTTGTGAGGCCCTATCTCTCATGAAACAACCATGGGAGGAAGTAATTCATTGTCAATGTGGTAGGTGCACATCATGTTCTAAGCTTTTCTTCCATACGCCGTTTTCACTCTTTCTTTCTCCTTTCCAAGTTTCTTAGGCTCATCTAGATTCCCTAAAAAAGTGGTGAATGTTGTCCTCTTATGATTGGTTTTGTAGTGCTTTAATTCAAAGTGGGACTTTAAATTAAGAGTTTAGATAAGAGGGCCCCACAGCCAGAGGGGGTGGACTTTGTTATCACATATTATCTATCAGGCCCCAAAAACATTAACAGGGCACAGAATGTCCCTGCACAGCCCCTGGGGCTTCCTTCACCTTGCCCACAGCCCCAGACCCCATGTCAGCTCTCCAGGGCCATCAGTCCCCACCCCAGTGATGCTGTAGCAATGGCTGATCTCCAGCTCCCCATGGCCCAGCCAAGCTGGGTCCACCCATGAGCCGATACCACCATGGCTCTGCCTGATGATCTGGTCTCTTGGCTAACCTGGCCACCATCTCCAGGTCTTCACCCTTCAGGGGTGGTGATGAACCCAGGCTGGTGAGCTCCCCATTCCAAAGTGAAGAGCTGTCTCTCATGCACCCTGACAATATCAGTGGGAAGCAGCCATACTTACAAAATCAGAAGCCTGTGGCCTTTCTGGCTGAAATTACAAGACAGAAAACAGAGAGAAGTTTGATCACATAGCAAGGAGTGGGCTCCAGTGCATGAGAGACTGCAAGGCACTTAATCTTATTCCTCTTAAATGCATGTGGCAATTTATTGGATAGTTTTGCATATTCCTTTCTATACTAATTTCCTTGAATTTGTTCTTCTCCATCGTTGCTTCATTGAGTTATATTTTGTGTTTTTTCCACTCCCGCCCTCAACCTTCCTTTCCCACAGCATAGTTTGAGCAGCTTACACAGCATTTCTGTTTCCCATGGCCCCAGCTCTGCCACTTTTCCTCAGGTTGCTGTTCCCTGCCTCTCTGGGAGTTTTTCTGTCAAGCTCCATGCTGCCTTTTCCCATGTACTCTTTTTTTTCTCCTCACTTTGGTTCTTTTCATCCCCAAATTGGCTCTTCCTTTCCTTTGCTCTTTTGTGGGCTGGTTGTTAACAGTTTTAGCACACTGGCAGCCTAACTGGTGTTGGCACCCCTGAAAAGAAGGATTTTAAGGAGTGATTTTAGGTGAAAAATGCAATAGCTCTGTAGATGCTTCAGAAACTTCTACCAAAAAGGGGGACAGCAGAGAAGAAAGCAGGAGCCATTTGTTTGCTAGCAGGGGCTAATGGTAGCAGGGGCTAGCGATATGACTGATCAGAAAGTAAAGCTAAGCTTTTAATACTAATGAAAAATGACAGGTAAAGAAAAACATGGAAGGCAAGACAGGGAGGTGACATGGGATGAAATAGAGAAGTTGAAAGACACACATAAGGAGGAGGTGTAATGAGAATAACAAGCAGTTTAATGATGACAATGAGGAAGGTAGCACTGCAGTTGCTGAGACCAGAAAGAAATCTGATGCAGTAATGGAGAGCTGAGATGACCACTGGAGGGGACAAGAGTTATAGCTCTTTCTGCTGCAAGTGAGATGTCAGACCCTGGCTCTTCTTTGGCAAAATGACCCAGAGCAGATGGTTATTCTAGTGCTGGGCTGTCTGCAGCCTGCTGGAGGTTCCTAAGCCACTAGTGATATTCCACTTGATGGAGCAAGCCAGCCTGCCCGCTGAGACTGCAGTTTTTGGGGTGTCCCTCCCTCCTGTCCATCTGCAACAACTTGTACAGGAACAAGGTGTCTGTAGATTTGGGTGAGCAAGGGTCTTGTTTCTAAGGGTGCAATTCGCCCTGTTAGAACAACACACTCAGAACTGCTTGTTCTTCCTGTTTGTTTTTTGTTCTGGCTATTCCTAGGGATTTTCTACACATCACCCCCTCCTCACCTTCTGTGTACCCATGTACATATCAGTATATATATATTGGCAGTTGTCTTTTTGAAGGAATTAACAGAGCTTAAGTACAGAACTGGGCTCAGCGACTGAGAATGTTATCTGTTTCAAGAGATTTTCCCTACCTTCCACTGAGCTACCCTACTGGTACCTTTTTTTACTTCTGGCTTCAACTGTACCAGGAACACAAACAAGTATTGTTGCAATTTTGTTCTTTTAATCTGGAAAGTCCCACTTATCATCAAGCAGGGTGCAGAGGATCACCTCGTATGCTCAGCTGTGACCAAGGTCTGTCTTTGCAAAAAATTGGCTTGAGACACACCTTTGTAATTTTATCACCAGGAGACTTTAAATCCTTATCAACCTACTTAGTTAGTTTACCTGGAGCAAATATTATGTCAGTGTAACTCATATTAATGTGTTTCTGAACTACACGTATGCATGTGTATATATAAGTACACTTGCATATAGTTCAGAAATACTTGTACATATATACACACACACACACAGAGTGTGTGTACATGTGTTTCTGTACTCAGGTAGTTGGTGCCATACATAAAAACTTAACATTATTCTACATTTCCAGTTATAGGACTTCTAATTGTTTATAAAAGTATCAAAATACTGTTTTTTCAGATTGATTTTTTAAAATACTCCTTTTAAAACTGCAGATTTTTCAATTGCAATGGTTCAGCAGTTACAGGAGAAGTTTTAGCATTGTTTTAGCAGTTCAAGGACAGAATAACGTACCAGTGATACCTTGTTAAAGGCAACGCAACCTACACCTTCAGCACCTGTGCTAGGAATAAACCTGCATGGCAGGAGGGAGAACTTGAATCTGAGTGTGATGTGCTAGGTCATGTAATCACATGACTTTATCATTAAATCATCTTTGGACTGTCTAAATATTTCCTAATTGAAAAAGTAGTAGATATTGTGTATCAGACCTTGCTTTGGTCAGGGGAAAAGGAACTCATTACAAAACCAGAGTTGGTGGTTGGAGAAGTGTGAGTGATTGTGATGTAGCTATATATGAACAGTTAAAGTCCAGGCCACTAACAGATCCATGGATGATCTCAGAAGTTCTAGTATCACAAATTAGAAAGCAAGTGTGAGACAAATGAACCAAGAGAAAGCAATTTAACAAAAACCATATTCGATGACTGAAGCATATGACAATTTTGTGAGAACCCTGGAAAAATACAGTCTCAGCATTGAGATAGAGAGCTCTTCTGGGTCAAATGATTTAGCCTGACATACAGGGGATGTGCAAGTAGGTTGCCAGCCACACCTCCATATCCAGTGTAACATACAGAAAAGGAGCATGTTGAAAGTAATTACAAGCAAAAAAATGTCATAAATTTCTTAAAGGAAACAGGTGGATGGAAAGAACATTTTATAGGCAGCAAAGTTAAGAACAAAGATATGAACAATGTGATGCAACTTTTCTTGCTTTTGTTATTAGGACTGTGTATATTGGGAAGAAGAGAATTTTAAGAATAGATTAGTAGAGAGGCAAGGTAGAATTATCAGGAGTGCAAAGAAGGCTGGAATTCAATAAATATTTTGCATTTTATGAGAACTTCAGGTCTTTTTCCCATCTGTCATGCACATGAGATGGTTGGTGTTGTTTTCCCCAATAATATGTTCCCCATTTGCTACCAATGGCTCTAATTGCGCTCACATAGAAACTTTGGATTATGTTATAGGAAATGGATCTCACCAAACTGACTTACTACTTTTGTTTGGGTTTGGTTGATTATGGTAATAACATTGTTACAGTGGATTTAGAATTGTATAAAGCATTCAACTTGATACTGCAACATATTTTGGCTAAGAAGCTAGAAAGCCATCAAATCAGCTGGACACACATCGAAGGAATTAAACATTAGCTAACTGACAGGACTCAAAAAAATCTCATCACCTGATAGAAATCCTTCTGAAAGGGTTCTGCAAGAAAGGATTCTATGAGGATTATTCCTCTTACTGCCTGATTTACTGTTTAGTAATGCCCAAGAAAGAGTTATAAAATGATTTCTGATGAAATCTGCAGAATCCAGTAAGACATACAAAGTTGAAAATATCAAGCCATAGCTATATATGGTTGATCTATAATGATGTTATCTGAGGAACAAGCAAAAAACAACAGTGCAGTGTAAGGCTGTTATCTAGAAGATTTTATGCTTCATTAAAAATAAAAAAAACCCAAACAAACAAAAATCCAGAAAACCACCACAACTATGTGTAATAAGAACAAAGCAGATTAATGCCCTATATTTAGTTCTTAGTATTTTCTCCTCTTCTTCGAGAATTATGTTAGTTCCAAAGAGGCGTTTGGATCTGTGACTCCTGGCTGTGTTACTTTTCACTAGAAGACATTTCTGCCTTTTTTTTGAGTCCTATGGTACTGTCTTTCCACCTCGCCTGTGGGACCCTGTTCTGCTGTCATTTGGTTACAGCAGAACTAGACTATTATGGAGTTGTTGTGTTAATAGACTTACCACACCTTGACTGAGGAATGTCTTGTTACCTTAAATCACACTTAATTCAAGGTAGGATGAGGTAAAATGCAAATAGAAGTATTAATTAATTGCATCTAAAATAGACAACACAATTACCAATATCTGGAAAAGACAGAAGTGAAGAAATAGAAGAAAAAGTTCACCTGATTACTGACACTGAATGTATCACAAAGGTGTTTTTTGTTTTGGATTTTTTGCTCACTTTTTCATTTACAGGTGACTTGTCCCTTTCCTGACAATATGGTCTTCAGTATTTTCTTTCCTCCTGTTCCCCAGATTACTCTTAGGTGATTTTCATCATTGGAGACCTCTCATTACACAAAACTCCCTCATATTGGGATCTACCATCAGAAAAAGTCTTCAGAAGAAGCCTCCAGACTTCACCTTCAGGTAGCTTCTCCGAATCGTCATGTTGACCTCATTTGTTGACGGACAGTCTTAGCTCTCACAGCCAGTTTGCAACCGTTTATTATCTAAGGAGTCCCAACAGATTGGACCTGTCACCTTGGACCTCGTTCTATCCCTCCTTATGGTCTGACCTCTCTCCTGAATTAAAATAAAGATTCTTTTCTTTCCATAAATATGCAAATGTCTTAGGAGTTGTCTCCTGTGTTTGACTAGCTCATAAACAGCTTCTTTCCCCCAAGGAGGCAAGTCTCTTCCATTTCCCTCTGGTGACTCATTGCCATGTTTCAACATGAAATATGTCTTATGGCAGACCTTGTATTGTGTACCAGTAATTTAACTAACAAATGTATATGATACAAGTATCTAAATAGGGTAAATTAATGTAGTTAATTTTCTGATTCCTGAGTCAGGTATGATAACAATAACTATTCTGAGACAACAACATTTAAGGTAAATCAAGACCAGCCTCTTTCTCCTAAGCATACTCTAACAAGGAGTCCCTGTACAGAATTATTTAGTGCCATTTTAATTGTAGACAGTGTGAAATTGTGTCTTCAAACCACTTCTGAGAAAGAATTGAAAGGGATCACTCAATTATTGACCTTGTGAGATGAATGAACAATCTGACTGACTTTAGCTGGCCTTGAAAACAGCCTTTGATGATGTGATGAGAGAATTGATGCAGAGTGAAGAAAAGGTTAAAGGCCAAAGAGCAACCCATATTTTTCGTTGTAGCCTTTATAATGGTCTCATGTAGCCAAGAAAATGCAAAAATATTGGCTAAATGCCATCGTGTGTAAAAATACTGCATTCATTTGAATGAGTACTGCAACAGTTTAATGTAAACACAAGTAAATTGTTAACATATGTGATTGCAGATACGTTCATAACAATACTTACAGGTCAGAGATAGTGAATGGTCTTCCCTCTCCATTTCAGAAGACTTAGAGAGCTCTGTCTGCACAAGGCGCAAGGGAACAGGACGAGTAGGCACAGGAGAGGGAATACATTGAGTGCTGGACTGCATTGGCCTTCTCTCCTTTCATCTGTGAACATGGAGCATCTAATTTTCTGTAGTTTCCTTTGCTGCTTCTATGTATTTCCTGCCATAGCAAACCATTTTGAGGCTCTTATGCTGCAGTAGCAACACCAGCAAATGTATATACATTGCAGTGTCTTCGGGAGAGATAGAATGGGAGAATTCATCTACTGTTAGTAGTTAGGATTTTCTGATGGCATGTCAGAGAGTTTCTCCTGCAGTGAATATTGATTTATTTGTGCAAAATGGACAGCTTCAGGTCAAGAGGTGGGAAGGATCTCATCCTGAGTGCATCATAGTCTTGCTGCTAAACCTGTTGCAGGTTACAGAAAACTTTGCACTCCCAGACTCCAACTAGTAAGGTTATTTAAAAAAAATACATCTCTCTAATCTTAAATGAGGTTATTCTTACACAACGTGAAGTGATAGAGACTTCACTTGGCAGGAACACCAGCTTTAAATGAGAAGGTAGGAGTGTTTGCTCATACACAGTTTGTTGTTCTGAGAAAGGGGGGAATTTTTTAATACTGTGAAACGGTCATTTTTTTGTCTGTTTGGTTTTATCAGTGTAATTGTGGTGAGTTTTTTACATAGGACAGTTTTTATTTATTGACAAAGCCTGTTTTTATAGGGTTTGAAAGGTCTTTCTACTTTATCTGTATATAAATAAAAATTAATTCTGTATTAATTAATGAATTAAAAATTAATTCTGTAACTCTTAATTAGTAAATTCTGTAAGAGAATACCATCTTATCTTTGTTACATCAGTCACACAAAATCTAACTTGTGTTGTCTTTCCTTGTTGACAGAAAGGCAGATTTCCACTTTAAAGAACACATCCTTTTCCTGTGAAAATAATATGAACCAGAAGGTGTTAGTTTTCCTTCTGCCAAATTTTATTTTTGGGATATTTCTTTTTGGATTTTTCTGTAAGAGGCAAAAAAACCTAACAGGTGAGTAAAAAAATTACCAAAAGAAAGACTTAATATTTTCTAGACCCAGGAATACCTTTCCCAAATGTGTTAGAAGGTAACTATGGAGCCTAAGTGATAAACAATACCATGAAAATATCCAAAGCCCTGTCACTGTGATAGCTATCTTAGCAATGTATGAGAGGAATAGCGCTACAAAAAACAGTTGACTTTAGAAGTGTTAAAACATTGATCTTGCTTAGAGTAATATCGTGAATATGTTGAAAAGTTTTCATTTTAACAAACTGTCACTAAGCAAGATAGCTTATTTCATGTTTGCCATAGTGGAGTCTAGTGACAGTAAACAAAAAAATTGATTTTAGCACCTTCATTAGTTTTTGTATGCAGGGACATAGATTGAGAGCTATGACTGTCACAAAAAGAAAAGAGACTTATATCAGTCTATTTCACACTAACATCTTACATTCCTTTCTTGGTTGCAGGTGTGTTTCCTAATCCCACTGAAGACTGGCTGGCAATTCAAAATGATCGCAAAAGCACACTGGCTTCTGTCTGCCTGAAGAACAATCTTCTTAAATTAAGAAGCAGATTTGATTCTCGTGTTGCAAACCAGCTTTTTCTGGAGCACAAACATAAATTTATCTACTGTGAGGTGCCCAAGGTAGGCTGCTCTAACTGGAAGAGAACTATTTTTCTTCTCCAAGCAGGTTTGAATGCAGAAGCTTCTGAAATTGAGCATGACCATATCCACCAAACCTCACTGATCAAAAAGCTGGTGACTTACCCTCCTGCCATACAAAAGGAATTTCTTAACAATTACACCAAAGTGATGTTCACCAGACATCCATTGGAACGGCTGGTTTCAGCTTACAGAGACAAGCTTCTGCACTCTGAGCCATTCTACAGTATCACTGTTGCTAATGAGATCAGGGCAATGTTCAGGAAAAACAAAAATTCTTCTGAAAAAGTGAGTTTCCAGGAGTTTGTCAATTTCATTATAGCAAAACCACCAAATACTCTTGACATTCACTGGAAACCAATGTTTCTGCTCTGTGATCCTTGCAATATCCACTATGATATCCTGGGTAAGTATGAAACTCTTGGGTTAGATTCTGAGCATGTTCTGAAGATCATTGGAGCACCAGAGAGCCTGCACTACCCCAGCTTGAAGAGGTATGGCTCAGAGAAACGAACTAATGGTGATATCACCTTGGAGTATCTCAGACAACTGAACTCAGAACAAATTGAGAAAATCAAAAAATTGTATCAAATGGATTTTTTCTTGTTCAACTATACTATGAAATATGAGGATTATTTTTCCCTGAAAGACTAATGTAGGTTAAGGAAAGAACAGTTTCCTTTGTACAAAATGGCCCGAACCTGTCCTCACAGGTGCTTGATAGGTAGGTTGGTGACTGACTGCTACTAAGATTTTACTGGTGTTTAGAGACATGGTTTATCATCCTAAGCACTCTTTTAACAAGTCTCTGTCACGATCTGTTGTACTATACAGTACTTTACCTATATGAAATTATTGTCTTCCTGTTGATCATTAACGGCACATGTTTGTTTCTTGAAGACTGTTTTATAAATGATAGACTTTGGTCTGTTGGTAAGAGATAGGGGAAGGATTAAGAATGTTTTTCACAATGAATATTTTTAGAACACCATTTTTAAATAGAAAATATTTTAATTTTTTTATCAGAAAAAGACATACAAAGCAATAAACAATCTGCTTTATATTCAAACCACTCTTTGTCTACAAGAGCCTCAATCATGAATCCTGTAGGAAAGGAGCAAACAGCTTCAGATGCCTGAAGCTGCATGGCACAAAATTTAATGCCTGATTATATTCTTCTGGCAATGTTCACATCACAGCCCACCAGCCTCATCCCTGAAGCATTGCAGTTGGCAGCAATCCAGCCAGGGTTTCCCTAATACCTCTTAAAAAACTTCTTATGAGCAGGTCTGGTGTTCATGGTGACTTTCCAAACTCTTTTCGCCACCTTTGTGAGCATTATGGTCTGATTTAAGAGGGAAGGTCTGAAAAAATGTATCTTTATTAAGAGAAGTAGTTAGAGGTACCTCCCAAACTGTACAGCTGGGGTGCTGCAGGATATAAAATCTCAGTGGAAGGGTGGCTCTTATCTATCCTCTCACTTGCACTCAATCAACTGACTGACCAGTCAGCATGGAGGGAACAATGTTTGGGCTTTCCCCATTTGTGCCTGCTGGAGCAAATGAGTCCTTTGGACTTGCCTGAGCATGGCACTTAGGTGAAGCTGGGTAACCTCAGATAATACATTTGTTCTACCTGTTGTTTTCTCATCTCACAAGAGGTTGAGAATAAATTATAAAATTATGGTGAGGGGAGCAATGAAGCATGTGGGAGAAGCAACTCAAACCACTATCCACTTCTTATGTTCCTAAGTGGTTTTGTTTTTAGATCACTGAGGGGTCTGTAACTGCAACTATGTTAAGTACGAGACTCGCCCCATTTTTTGAAAAATCTATTGCCTGCTTGCCTTGAAAATTGATTTGTGACCATATTAATTGTAGCATGTTTTAGAAACTAATCACAAGTATTAGCACCACCTTTAGTGGATGTCAGTCTCTCAGGAGCTAACTTGAAAATCTCTCAAATACACTTAGTTCCTATCAGCTGTATCTGCAAACGTACAAGGGCTGGCAGGATAGTCTTGGATCCAAAGTTTGCTCACAGCTTCTCATTACATAGAAAAGGACAGGGACCAAATATCTTCATCACACTGCAGTCACCAATCTGTATAGCCATTGCTGCCAGCAGCATGGCCTAGCGGGAGGGAAAAGGAGACTGGGAAAAATGGATGCAAGGAGATTTGGGTCATGAGGGTTGTGAAGAGAGCTCACAGTGCAATGGGATGCAGGCGTGACCTACCCCATAGGGAAGATGCAGAGATATATTGAACATCAGATGCAGACACTGCTGAGACCATGGTGACAGGAAGAGGCAGAGGAAGAAGCTCTCTACATCCCTCCATGACAGCAGAGGGTACACAAAGCCAGGACTACTGTTCAGTACATCTGGCAGTTCTTGCAAGGCTGACTATTCCATAAATGGGACAGCTTTGGCACAGGGAGAGATCCAAAGTGAGAAGACCAAGCAAGAACAGTAAAACAGTATCTAAAAAAAAAAAGTAACTTGTGATTTTATGTGGACTGGTTCATGGACCTGGATCTTATCCTCACCATGACCATATTTAATATCCCCACAGTCCTACTATCCTCCAACAGTGGATTGCTCATTCCACTCTGTCAATCCTGTTCACGTGGAATTTTTTTTACTTTTTAATTGCGCTGAGGCAGAGGAAGCTGGAAATTACTTCAATCAAAGTTAAGGCTGTGCAGAGGGATGCAATCTCTCTCTCTCTTTCCTGAATCAGAGCCATTTCCAGCTATGTGTTTCTCCTACTTTCTTTGCCAGATCACGCAGAGGAAAAAAGAATAAGATTTGTTTCATAACTTGCTTCTACATTGATAGATCACTCCAGAGCTATAAGCTTCAGCAAAGATACTTTAATTTTCTGGCACCACTGACTAGCCTAGGAAAACTCTGAAGAAATGATACTGACAGAGTTTGCTACATGTCTTTGCTATCAGCACTCCAGTGTTAACACTCCTCTCTGTTTCTTGCTGTAAAATGTGAGTGGCTTTCTATGCTTTTTAGCTCTTTCACACAGGATCATATATTCTTCCTACAGTGGTGGAAGAGAAAGGGCGACTAATTCTCTCCTCATAAACACTAGTCAGTAGCAGAGGGTTCTACTGATGCAGAAAAATTTTTGTAACTATTCACAACAGACCTTCAGATTTATCATCTGCCTATAGGAAACTGTAAGTAGCACATTGCCTGGAACCACTGGCTGACATAATGCTGTTAAGCTGGTGTAAGTCTCAACAAAAAAAAGGCAGAGGACATGTGTGCATGCGTGCACATATCATAACAGTTTTAGGGAGCAGTGTCATACAGGAACGGTGTAAAAGTTGTGCATTACCAACACTAACGAAATGTTAATAACAGGTTGGTACCTGTTGGAAAATAGAAAAACCAGACATTACATATAAAGTATCTTGTAACATTCCCCTGCAGCCATCTTTTATGCTCAACCCAATTTCCCTTTCTGTGAACTTGAGAATAATTCCTAGCACACATACACACACACACCCAAACCCGGAGCTGTTGTGCAGTGGAGCAGAAGTACGTAAGAGCTCTGCAATATGTTTCAGAGTTAATGAAAACAGTGGCAACCTACTATATGTTGTGAAAAGCTTTCACAGCACTTGAAGATGGGCATGGAGCTTGTCCTGGTTTCCGCTGGACTAGAGTTAATTCTTTTTAGTAGCTGATATAGTGCTGTGTTTTGGATTTAGTATGAGAACCATGTTGATAATGAACCAATGTTTTATTTGTTGCTAAGTAGTGCTTACACTGGTCAAGGACTTTTCAGCTTCTCATGCCCTGCCAGTGAGAAGCAGGGAAAGAGCACAGCCAGGACAGCTGACACAAGCTGGCCAAAGGGATATTCCATAACATAAGATGTCATGTTCAGCATATAAACTGGGGGGAGTTGGCCAGGGGGTGCCGCTGCTCAGGAACTAGCTGGATGTTTGTCAGTGGGTGGTGAGCAATTGCGCTGTGCATCACTTGTTTTGCATAATCTATTATTATTATTTTAATTATAATTATAATTATTATTATTATTGTTATTGTTATTAGTTTCACTTTCCTTTTCTGTCCTATTAAACTGTCTTTATCTCAACCCATGAGTTTTACCTTTTTTTTTTCCCCCCGATTCTTTTCCCCATCCCACTGGGAGGGGAGTGAGTGAGCAGCTGTGTGGGTTTTTTAGCTGCCTGATGGGTTAAACCACAACAGAAGGTTTGGCTGAGCTCAAAAATGAGCCTGCAGGAGAAAATGGCAAGGTCTTTAGTACTTGCATTGAATTGGCTGTATTTTTAGCAATAGCTGTCAAGTGGTAATGCTTGCAGAAGACTCTGGTCTATAATATTTCCGAATGTGTGATTGACTGCCCTTTGTCCAGAGCAAAGTGTGGACTGTACCATCTTGCTTATTCCCCAGGTGAACCCCAAGGCCCATCCCACTGGGCAGCATTGCAAGTTTGCCGATGAAAGTTGTTACAGTTTGAGTGGGCACAGGCTCATTTTATGGTATTAATACGAGGACCTAGAATCAAGGTGTTGTTTAGGACCCTGACTGACCCAGGGGGCAGAACAGAAAGGGGTTGGTATTCCCTCCCATTTCCTGCCATACCCTAATAAAGAGAGGAGGGTGGAAAAGTCTGCACTTTCTTCCTTCCTTGCTCCCTTTGCTGGTCCAGTGGGCATCTGGGATGGAGGCTCCTGCTTTTTGTCTTCAGCTCACTGTGTGCTCCTCAGGATCTGACTCCATTGGTTACTGACTCCATTGGTTACTGGGAAGAGCCCTGGATCCTTTTCCGGAATTGGCCCTGCTGCAAGGGACTTTTGGACATTTATATCAGCAACCGTTGAAATAAGGATTTGTATATATCCACATATTTTTCATTATTATCCCACGTGTTACTCTCCCTTCCTTGTTCTACTAAACCTGTTTTAGTTTTAACTTCCAACCTTGAAGTCTCTGCCATATTCCCCTTTTATCTTCCCCTGGGAGGGTGGAGGGGAGTAACAGAGAGCAATTCTGTTCTCTGGGTTTTGGTTGGCCCTAACCACTAAACAGAGACAAAAGGGGTTACTGTTATTTCTGTAATATCATAAAAGTTGATGAATGCTCTGAACCTCATCCTAGCCAGTCCACAAGAACTGCAAGAAAGCTCTAAACTTTCTCATCATGTCCTCAGAGATTTCCTGTACTGTCTTCCCTACAAATATACTGTCCAGAACAAATGCTCTAAGCTGAGCTGGCCTCCTGCCTGCCATTGCCTGGAGGAGAAGCCCCAGTGGAGCTTCTTTCCTTTGGGTGCTAACTCTGGGTGATTTTTTCTGAGAGGAAAATGGGTGCTTCAGCTGGGAGCAGAGGTGGAGGTGGTGGGACTTGGGCCTCAAGGTGGATTCAAAGGGGCAGAAGGTGCGATGATTCATTGTCTGATTTATTGTTATATGCCTGTGATATGACCATTGCTATGTTTCCTTTGTAACTACTGTAATATACTGTGGTGAGTTAACACATCAATCTATTTGTTCATCCTTCTCATCTGTGTAAAAAATAGACTTGGAGCTGTTCCATCAAATCATAACATAGGCCACATGCTATTAGGCAATGATAAATACAAAGCCCTTTGGTTCTGCTTTAGTACGTTAATGTAAAGCTGTCTCACATGACTTTTAAAGAATTGAAAGAATTAGCAAATACTAATGAGTGTTCTAATTTTGAGAAAAGAAGGAGCTAAGAGAGTAAAGGAAGAGAAACAAAAAATCTTGCAAAGTCAAGTTTGCAGCTTTCCTACAAGTTTATCAGCAGTGAGGAAGTAAGAGAGAATTTTCCCATTCTCATGGTTATCCACACACGCATCCTTTCAGGACAGGTGTCCACAAACCTGACATCATAATTTCTTCATGAAAGTATAACAGATCTGATAGTTGATTAGTATATGTCAGCAATAGAGACCATGTCACCAGTTGGTTTCCCACTCAGAGAACTTCCGAAAGCAGGACAGCTGCGAGCAGAATAAAAGGTGTCCACAGAAAAACAGTGTGAGCAATGAAACTTCAAGAGTTCACTGCTGCACAGAAGTGTCCTCTGACCAAGGGGAAGAAGAGGAAACACCACCTATGCAAGTCGTTGTGCACTGAACAAGCTGCAGTCTGCATGGCTCAGAGCTAGGAAGTGATTCTATTTCTGCATTCAGGCTGTTAATACATCAAAAGCTTTTAGCTCTATGATCTCCAGTTTTCTTGGTTTGTCTGTCATAGAGGTAGAACAAGAAAAGGAAAAGGCAACAGAAAAAGAAAGAGACACTAATGCGCTGTGATTGTGGTGTAGGCCTGACACAATTTCACATGGTCACAGGATTTTTTATCTCCCTTTCTTCCAGAATTACATGCTAAGTCATGCTTTAGTATCAAACAAAAAGTTATTAAATTATATAACTTACATAAATGAATGCAAACCAAATAAAATCAAAACAGGCAGGGAATTTGCCCGATGGAAGTGTTTGAAATTTCAGGAAGTCCTCTGTGAAGTTTTGAAGGGGTATGGAATGTACCCAGGTGTGCAGTTACAATGCTGTTTCTAGTAAGAACTATTTTTAAGGAAAATCTCAAGAGCTCATAAATCTCAGTTGCTATACTAAGACTAAAATTCCAATGAATCAGCAGATCAAAAATGAGTGATATATCACAGGATCAGGTCTATGAAAAGGAACTGGCTCAACATCGTTTCAGCATTACCTATGTACACTCATCTTTGCACACAACTACTAGAACATTTTCTTTATACCTCCAGGATCCTTCTTGTAGCTTTCTCTGGAGATGTACTAAAACTTAGCAAGATGAAAGGGCTTTCTCAAAAAGTCCCATTATCCCACCCTGTAGAGACATTTTTAACGAGATTATACATCGTTCATGGGGTCCCACCAGAGGTAGAACAGTTCAGCCACTACTGGAGCTCAGAGCAGAACTTATCACAAGTACCCAAAGCCAGGTAGCCATACTCCAGTTTATATTTCTATGATCTAGCAGAAGTATGGAGAAAGTTTTTTACCTTCAAATCTATGACTAATATCCCAAATCCCACCTCACTTGATTGCATTGTCCCCCCTTTTTTCTCAGATCCCTTCTTCAGTGTTCACCTGAATTGCATGTATGGACTCCTGCCAAGTTCCCACAGTTACAGGGCCACCAAACAGGTGCTGCAGATGCTGACTTATTCAGGCACAGGTTGCTGCCAGATGCATGTTGCTGAATGTATTGCAACTATTGTAAGAAGCTTGTGTGAGAAAGTTGTTCAAGTACCTGCTCCATGAGTGAGATATTACTACATAGTGAGATGTGAATATAAAGTGAAGGACATTTTGAAGCCATTTGCCCCCCTGAAAATAAACTCATCTTCCATCCAGACAGGTTTAGTGGGTAAGGGAGAAAGCTAATTTTGGGTTCATTGACTTTAAGTCTCAGGGGCCCCTAATTATAAACCAAAAGAGACAGGAAACCATCTCTCATGAGAGGCCATCATATTCTGCAGGGTTAAATATTGTTTACCTCTTGAGATTTTTTAAGACTTGTCACCAGGGGTGCCTACACAGTAAAGGAGCCCCTTGAGATTGCTAGCTTTTGATAAGCATAGAAAAGTAGAGTTGATGAAGCTGGGAGAGAATCCACCTGACATCTGAACATTGAACAATTGATTCTGGGTCTATCCTGTTCCAGGAAGACAGCACAGGTAAGAAACAAAAACAGGGAAAAATCAAACAAATTCGTATAAACAAATTATTATCCTGAAGATTTTTGGTATTCAATAACTGGATTGTACATTTTTTGGTGTTTGTTTATTAGATTCCTATCTGGAAGGCTGAGATTATGGGTTTGGTTTTTGGGGGCTTTGCTGCACAGCAACTATTGTTACAGGTGATTTTGAGCAGAGGGTCACAGTGATGCTTTTATTTGTAGTAAAATTCTTTGTTGCTGTGCAGAGCCAGGCACCCACTTAGCTGTATATAGTGTCAAAATTTGGATTTGTTCCCTAAGTTCCTGTTGTTGTGGTTTACATGCCATGAGATTCTCAGGAGTACCCTCTCTCACTGCTGGCAGCTGACTGTGCTGTTAGGCATTTGTTACAGCCTCTGCCAAGGCTTTTCATTCTACTCAGGTTTTGGTGTTTTGTTTGTATCTGAAACAGATTTGGCCTCCACATTCTGCAGACTGTGGGTTTAGGAGTTGATGAGAACATTTAGTCTCTCTAAAGTTGTAATAATATGCATTAAAAAAAGCTGGCTTAACCACTTATTTCATATGTAAACTGTTCTATAAATTCTTTATATCAATTTAAATCTTGCAGCCTTAGTGAAGACCATGTATTGCAATTCCTGTTTGTTTTGCTTTATTTTTTTCCTAATTTATGTTCCAATAAACCTTGGACTTTGTGAGTTTAGAATATTTTTCTGTTGTTCAGGGCAGCACATTGTAAAGCAAAGGTGTAATCAGGTCTACCTAAAAGGGCCCATGACTTGGACACGCACAACACCCTGCAGTAACAATTAATAATTTAAATTTGTTGTTGAAGAAGGTGTCTATATTGATTATAAAGATCTTGTGGTGCTTGAAGGGTGAAATATATAAACAAATCAGCATATCAACAAATATTTTCTGCTCTCTCCTTCAGAATAAGACATAGCCAATATGTTCACCTCTATATGAAAGCAAGGAAGAGATGTGCTGTTCAGTTATTTGTAATATTCTGCAGGGCTGTCCTGCAGTGCTTCATGTTCCTATCTGACTATGAAGACTTCCACAGGACATTCCTCCAGGACGGGAGACACGTGAACTCTGAAAAGCAAGGCAACAATTTTTTGATACAGGTATGCATTAGCAAACTGATTTGGATGCTTACACAGCATTACATCAACTTGTCAGAGGAGTAAACATGGCTTATGCTACAGCTATGTACGTGGAGCGCTTTCCACATTTGAATTAAGGCTAAAGAGGACTCTAAATCAAAATTTTTCACTTCTGGGGTTAATGCTCTAGTCTGAAAAGGAAAGTAGGATTTGGTTGCTGTGGCTGTTGAGTTTTGGGAAAATCACAGTCACTATCTGTGGGTCAGGCGTATCCTGTGCACACTGACCAGCAAGAATGCCTCAAGCGCCATGAGCTCAGGATTGTTCAGCCTGGTGATTTCAAGTGGTCATAGGCAGGAGAGACTATAGGTCTTGGAAAGTACCACAGCAGTAATTCAAGTATCTATGAGAATATAGTCATAAAATGCCTGGCTCCGATATCTAGTGCTTACCTACTAAGTATAACAATAGTGTTTTCCCCTCCTCTCTCTGAGAAATGAAGAGCTAGCGGAGGTTTCCACAACACCTTGCACCTGCAAGAGGAGAACTGGGAAGTCTCAGTTGAATTCTCTCACTGAAGTGTGCAAGAACCTTTGGGATACCAGTGCAGGCCAGAAATTAAGTTTTCATCAAGGACTCCTTGTCTCTGGAATTCTGCTCTATAATTAAGCTTATATTCATCTGTTCTACCACTGTCAAAAGGCCTGGGATGTCAGATACAACATACTTCACCCTTTCTAGAAAAACTTTTGGTGAAATTCCTGCAGGTGTTGAAATTAGCATTCAGTGCTTTCCATTGATATGTGTAATTGTTAATTCCCCTTCAAAGAAATCACCTAGACATCTTAGAAAAAGAACCCGAAAGTGTCCTCAAGAGACAGATTGTTCCAGGATTTGCGACCTCTCATTTGCTGGCTCATGGCACCAGCTCCCTGCTAGACTTCCTGATTTTAACTCAGGACCCTGCCCACAATGCCAGCTGCTGCCTGCATCTGGCTGACAAATCTCTTCATCAAACAGCTTAGCAAGCCATTTTTTCCAGGCTTTGCACACTGGTTATGTTTTGCTGAAATCTGTTCATCTTTGCTACCCTTCTTTGAATTCTCTTCAGTTCCAGGTGGTCTCTGCATCTCCTGAAGCATGATGCCCGAAGCTGGGTGCAATCCTGTGACTTTACAAGCACCACATAGACTGAAAGCATGAACTCAAGTATGTCACATATTACATTCCCATTTGTACTGTAAATTCAGTGTTACCTGTGTACTAGTGCATCACCTCTTGTGTTTTTAGGACCAAACTGTGATACTGCATCCAAACATTCCAGGACTTGAGACGTGGATTCTAATCCAAGCTTTTGAACCTGGAGCTGTTCAAACCCTCCAGCCTCTTAAGGCCAAAGTTTTGGAACTTGTTTTGTTTTTTCTTTTGACAGCTAGCACCCTTGGAAATTAGATTTAAACGCCATACATCTTTGACGCCAGTAGCCCATTATTCATCCAAGTTCATACAGGGCCATCTGGTGGTGAAATGTGGGCTGGGCAAGACAGGGTTACCTGGAGAGGGGTATTTGGTGGCTGGTGTGTTTCAATTATTTTTTGACCTAAATTCTTGTATCTCAAGACTTTCATGCCCGTTTTTTCTCTCCCTCTGCTTCTCTTGCTCGCTACTTCTGAATATCTCCTTCTTGCCCTGGAATAAGAATTCAGTTTCAACTAGCAGCCACTAGTAGCTTTCTTGTCCCAGTAGTTTGTTCATCAGTTTGCCACAAGCCTTCCTCCTTAACTTGCTAAGCTTCTGACACTGGAAATTACCTTGTGCTTCTCCAACAAGAACTTCTTGTTTCTGTGTTGTGCTTCACTTCTTCCATTGTGAAAGCCTACTATCTTTTTTTATTATTTATTTTTTATTTTGTGTGCTTTGATGCATCTCCGTCATTGTTTCAGGGAGACATTTATCCATTCACTCTCTTTGAATATCTCTTTATGAGTTTGACCTTCATGTGGCAATCTGAAAAACAGGGTGTGGTATATGACTATGTATGAACATCTAACCTGCCATCAGGCGTTTTCTGTGTAAAGTGCAGACCAATACCTTTATTATTAATCTCAGCCAAGAGTCTGCTGGTGCATTTACACAATAAAGTCTGCAGATTACATTGTTTTCCAAGAATCCATATGAATGTATATCAAATGGAAAAAAAATTACTGAAAATGACCAAAATCTGCCTGTGAGGGAAATGCAGTTCCTAGAATGAAAATGAAATTCAGCAAACAAAACCCCAGACACTTCATATCAGACTCCCTGTATCACCCCAGCATAGTATTTCCATTTCTGAAGGTGCTTATGTCCTCATGAGGCAATTTCTCAAACTCTTTGGCAAGTAGTTTGATAACATTATAAACCAAATAGGATTGATAATTCCTCCAAATGATATACAGGAAAAACCACAAAACCTTTAGGTTCTACTTAGTAAACATCGTAACTAATTAATAGTCACCCTTGTCAACTTTTAAAAAAGAACAACAAAAAACCCCAAGCTAAAACCAAAGAGTGTTTCTTCAGCTTGATAACAACCCCTCTAGGGAAGCAAAGGTCTTTTGGCAAGTTCAAAGAGGATGTGGTTTTCTTTGCTTCCTGTCTGGTCTTCATTCAGCCTTGCAAAATTGTACTTACCTGAGGCAATAATGTATTGGATGCATGAGTAAAGCACCCTTGCAATTTTTCCTTTGTTTTGTTGTATTTTTTCCATGATGTTAGAGACCGTGTTAGTAGTTTTTTATGCCAGTAAAAACACAGGGTATTTTCCCCTAGTACTTTTTCAGGGCCACTTTGTTTAGCACTGTTTATTAGGATAAATTGTGCAACTAGTCCCACTGAAAAGATGAAACAGTGGAATGCACCATGAGTTCAGGATGTTGGAGGACTGCTTGATTGCTGAGCCACCTATTCTGTCAGAGGAATCAGAAATTGCTGAAAGATTGACAATCCCTGGCTTATAGTACAGTAATGTAGTTCCTTATGAGGAAGAATGGGTGGTTTAATCCTGTCTTGCTTTCAGTGTCTTATTCCAGCAATCTGCTGTCTTGGAACGAGAAACAGAGATGGAAACCCAAGCTAATGAGTTGCAATCCCAGTTTAGTTACTGAAGAGAACTCTTTGTGACCTTAGCAATAGCGGAAAAAACAAAGTCAAGTGCCAGATATTAGCTCAGCCCACAGATATCACAGCATTCACTTTTGCAGCAGGATCCTGGGTAGTTTGTTCATGTACAGAATTGAAGAAACCCATCAGAACACTGCTGTAGGAAATCTCAGAATTTATCCACTAGGCTGAAGGAGAAGACAGAGCAATTTATATTGAAAAGGACAGATCCATGGCCCCAGGGAAGTAGACCTTCTCATGGTCCCCATTATTTGTTTACTTCAGCAGAGATTGAGAGTCAATATTTCTTTAACACAAAAATCAGGGATTATTTTCCTTTCAGCCTAGTACCCGCTTTACTTTCAAACTAACACGAAAAAAGGTAATTAAAACTTTACACGCATTACAAAAAAGTAAAAAAGCTTGGAGAGACCAGGCCTTAAGCATATCTTTTACATGTTATTTTACCTACTTGTTATACTGATTTACTCTTGCAGCATTTAGTGCAATAGGCTGCCCTTTGTGGTTGGTTACACAGCACCAATGGTTATGTCACGCTTGCATTAGCCAGCACCGTTACAGTTACAGTGTTATCATTGCTTGACTGTTGGAGAACCTTACCAGACACTTTTTAGAGGCGTCACTAGCAGAGGGAGTTTTGGGAACTTGGAGATGACAACAGAATACGGGTGCTCTGTTTCGCAGTCAGAACCAGTAACGTATCTGAGAACAAGCACTAAGTTTTGTTTTGGTTTTAAACACCGCTTGGGCACCGATGCCCTTCCACCGAGGGGCACGGCCAGGGCAGGCCCCCCGCGGCGGGCGCGGAGACGCGAAGGCGGAACGCCCGGGCGGGAGGGGCAGGGGGGAGCGGGCGGGGAGCGGC